>UZAF01016161.1:58734-124977 GCA_900617895.1 Haemonchus placei
CGAGGTCAATAAGCAGCCGAAGCCGCTCGGGACATATGCAATGTGTACGAAGAAGGTGTCTTAGGTGTGTCTCTAGGTGGCCCCAGGAGAGACAATGAAGCCGAGAGTCAAGAAAGACCTCCGCTCAAAAAAGGGTCATGATTTGCGTTTGGTGAGACTGGAAAGGCATGGTGCACTAGGAAATGCTCGAACGAAACGCTACTGTCAACAAGAAGGTCTACATTGCCCAGCTAAACCGTGTTAGTGAGGCTATTCGGCTGAGAAGACCCGATAGACAAGGTCAGGTCATCTTACTCCACGACAACGCCAGGCCCCATAATGCCTAAGTCGCCAAAACAGCACTCCAAAAGCTTGAATGAGTGTTTCTTCAGCATCCACCGTGCTCTCCGGATCTTGCACCAACCGACTACCACCTTTCCACTCTCTGTCAAACCAAATGAGGAGCGTTACCTTCGATGGCGAAGAGGTCCTTAAAACTGGCTCAACAACTTCTTCGACCCCAGACCGGCCGATTTTTGGCGAAACGGCATCAAC
The DNA here is from genome assembly GCA_900617895.1 of Haemonchus placei. Taxonomy (NCBI): domain Eukaryota; kingdom Metazoa; phylum Nematoda; class Chromadorea; order Rhabditida; family Trichostrongylidae; genus Haemonchus; species Haemonchus placei. Next base: position 59,269 of record UZAF01016161.1, read on the forward strand.
AAGTTGGTCGAGAGATTGGAAGAGGTCGCAAACAATAATAGGAGGATACATCATTGATTGATTTATTATTATAATTACTGTTTTTTGTTAAAATAAATCTTTGTGGAAAAACTCTACGAACTTATGTTACAACCCAATACATACCTGTGGATGACATACACTCCAATAGAAATCAAGTTACGCTAAATTTTGAATCGGGCCGATATTGTGGGTAGAAAGTTAGTCTACTGTACTTACCACTCTTTCCTCCACTTATGCTCATGCTAATGATCAGCAGACGTCGCTATCAAAGCAGTAATCATCAATGCAGCTAACACTCCCTCTTATTTGATGAGATCGCTATATTATTCAATACTCATTAACGTGTTTGAAAACGGTATTCGAAAACTGGAATCTATTTTCTATCGCTATTTCATCCTGTAACGAAATTTCCAGCCTTAAGAAGCTTTTTTGATTGTTCCGTATCTTGATGCTTGCTTTCCAAACATTTCAGTTACTGGCAAATGGTTGTGAAAAAATCACCACAGAAGTCCTATAGCCGAGCTTTACGAAAAGGATGAGTATCTCAGCAAATTCTCAACCGTAAGGCATTCATGCTCGAGGGAGGACGGAGGCATGCTGTCTATCAGATTCTAACTGACGGCAAATATGGAAAACCGTCAGCTGAGCAGCTTTGCTCATGCAGAATCACAAAAACCACTGCTTTGCTAATATTATGCACGACCAATCGACGCGGCATTCCTCAGCTTCTTTTTAACCAACTGGAGCTTGTGGGCATTGGCTGATAGATTTGGTTCCAGGAATAGGAAGTTTCCCACTGATATTGGACCTGGGACCTAGAGCGTGTTGGTTGGCCTTTGTTAGACTGTCTGGCATTGAAACCACTTAAAATTCGCACTCAGGAGGGGCGAGCGAAGGGATGGCCAATCCCTTACATGAATTCCAACTACAATGATTACATCTTGTGGACTGTTTAATCTGTTGCCAAGGTATGAACAAATCACCTTGTCACTGTTTCTACGAGAAGAACTTTGGCACGGAAGCAAAAGCAGGCCGGCGGAAGAGGAACTTGGCGGATGGGTTGGTTACGGAATATACCCACGTGCTACCACGCCTTCGCGAAGTAGCAATCCCACTAGGATCGGCGGTACAAGTCGTCCTAGTCAATATCAGTACAATTCAGGTCCTGGTCACGACCATGACCAGTTAGGCACTTGCTTCGGCCCTGGTGCAATATGGAGCCAATCTGGAGGTGGCAGCATAAAATGCAGAAACGTCAAAACCCGGGGATTCGAATCATCAGCCCAACCTAGCCGTCCCAACTCGAAGTCCACATCGCTACCGTCCGCACCATCCGTCGCTGCTGGCGGCTCGACGGTGGAGAGCGCATATGAAACCTCCCGTCACTCTCAGACATGTTTCAACATGTGGCCCCCTTTTTTGATCCCCGTTCACGTTATTTTTAGTGCGCAGTCAACTGGCACCTTCTTCTGTGCTGACAGTCGACGCCATGAATGAAACAAACGACGTTCATTGGGTTAAAATGGCAATTTCTGACAAAAAAAAATCACTCCTTTTTTGGCCTTCAGAAGGCCATTTAGCGGGAATGGACCATATTTCTATACTCAGTGCTCATGCCCCTACATCATGCAAGAAACCGTTTTCAAAAAGCTTCTCAAGCCCTGAAAGACCTTCCTTGTTAGAGCCGCATTGCGTGTAGAGGACAGTGGTTAAGGGGTGGGGGCGGGGGAGAGGTGGTGGGCTCAAGTACGAGAAAGAGAAACTCTATCGTGGATCACTCGATACATATTTTCATGTTAAAATATGAAAATGAGATGCTGATCCAAAAAGAATTGTATATGCGAGATCAAAGGCAATAGTCGCACAAATGAATTCCGCTGGAATAATAAAATGTGAAAGTTGTTACAAACTTCATTCAAGACTGCCTCGATAACGCTGTATTATTGAATAATTCCAACCTATTCAGGTCACTTACCATAGGAACTGGGTGGCCAGCACCATCTCAATGATCGGGTTAGACCAAGGCATAGGATCCAAGGCAAACCGGTCAGATTGGTGAAAACGCATTGGTATTTTGCATGCGGCATTTTTCTGTGAAGCATACAAACGTGATAAGCGGCGGTGGATTCAAACCCTGGAGAAATGTATCGCGCGCATACGTACGAACTGCAAGCCTTTGTACTGCGCCACCGAACCGGTTGCCTTATGCTTTTTTTCCCAAAGGTCATGCATCGACTAAGTGGACATTTTGTAGTCCCATGACGATCCTTACTATCAACTTGTCCCTGAATAAGCGATTTGGTGTTTAAGATACTTCGATAAGCGGTCCCGAAAAGTATGCTCCCAACAGGGAAAGTTTGAATCCAATCTATTCCAAAGTTGAACCACTCTTACAGTGAACGCGCCCTCGTAGGCCTGTGTGTTATGCTTGTCATGTCGCAAGTGATGGGGTGACCTCTGGAAACTCCTATGGATGGAGAGATCTCGAAAAGGTCATCCAGTCTTGGGTTCAGTTTGCCCATTGCCAGATTATACATCAAACCAAAATCTATAAGTTCCCTTCGGAATTCAAGCGATTTGCCCCAGAATTTTTTAAGACGTTCATACGAAGAAGTGTACATGCCTTTGCGCATGGAACAGCAATAGTTAAAGCTTTTTTGCACTTTCTTATTTTCATTAACCAGCGATATTTTATGTGATGACCAGATAGGAGAGCAGTGCTCTAGGATTGGGTGAACGTTAAGATTGAGTAAAGCGATTGTAGAAAAACCGTTTAGGCTCGCGCATTCCGAAAGCCTTCAGAATAAAATTGGCTTTAGAGCCAGCATTAGCGACAGTCTAACGTATAAGCCCTTCGACCCCGAGGCCCTAACTCTAGATGTACGAGAGAACTCGATATCGCACATCGGAAAAGTGAGCCTTGGGTGATTTTCATCCAACCCCATAATAACTGTTTTCTGAGGGGAAATGATCAAATTCCATTTTTTGGACCAAACCTCAACATATGTTGTTGCGTTCTGAAGCTTACAGCAGTCATTTATTGTAAAGATTTTGGAATCATCCGCACATAGGCTGCAAAAGGCGCCAGTAGGAAGAGAGTCAACAAGGTCGTTTACGTATATTGTGAACACGAGCGGCAATGCACGTACCTTGAGGTAGTCCAGGAGCGTGGAATAAGAATGCGAGTCGCTCAAGTGACTAGATTCGCAGTTCCTCGAAATCCGACCTTTGTGGGATCACCAGAAAACTAAATAAAGGAAACAATTCAGTATGACCAAAGAAAGTTCGATTTATGAGTCAACAGTGATTTTACATCACTAAAAAAATAACACTAACACACTAACACTCGCGCATTCATAGTCTAGCAAAAAGCTCTTAACTGGGGCGTGGATGCAGTCACAATCACTTATCGAAAATCGTTTACAACAAAAGTAAGCAGGGGTAACCCAAGTAGAACCGTATCAGCCATGAAATGGAAGGGTGGAGGGAGATTTCGATTAAAAAGATATTTGTTTGTACTGGTTATGCAAAAGAGAAGGGCAAGTACAATCAAGTCCGTACTCACGGAAATAGCTGTGGGCCGTAGTGCTTGGAGTTGAGCAGCAAGCACATGAGTCCTTGCCCTTGGGGATCTACAATCATTTTGAACCACACCTCTGCTTAAACTAAACTCATCACACAAGTACTGTGAGTTACAAGTGCTGTAAGTTATGACTACCCTGATGCATCACATTTAAAGAATTTCTGAACAGGTAGCATTGAATGAGCGCATTTGGAAAAAAGAGCTCGTTGTTAATTATGAGATTATTCGATATTGCTCAAGTTTATCGTTTGCAAATTTATTCGAAATGACCAAATATAGCCGCTTCATGAACCCACAACTCATTCTTGCATCGGTAACTGTTATGAAAAGTCGGCTTGTACTCGTTAAGCAGAGTGCAGCGGGTGTCTGCATGAACCATTTAGGATATTCTATCTTATCACTTCATGGGCGATATGTTGATCAAGGTGGATCCAGTGAACTAGGTAGGTAGAGACGATGTTTCATCAAAGTGCCATCGATTAGATCCCTGCAGACTTTTACGAGAATAATCTCCCCAAACAGCCGAAAGTTCGGATAAAGGGCTTTGTCATCCGGAGTGTGGATTCAGGTTCGGGTCAAGGGTTCATGTTACCTGGAATCTACACAAGCTACAATTCGAGCATACACTCGTTTCTCTATTTCTTTTCCTCTCATTACCTCGGTAACGTTGGTCGTAGAGCCTGATCTGCTCTGATTCTGGCAAAACAAAATGAACTTTCGAGGAAAGTAGAGGGGTTGGACCAAAATGAAGGAGTCGAAATGAAAAAATGAAATCTAATGGGAAGGTTTGCCGGAAACTTCCTTTTCGAGATGTGTTCGTTTTCCATGTTCTGTGGCCAGTGCCAACCAGTTTACGTCCCGTTCTTTTTCGTTATGAGGCGCTCCTCTTTGTCTCCTTTCCAATCAAAGGGGTTTCGCACAGTGCCTTGTTGCGTACTGAGATTGAAGTGTGTTTCTCCTCACACGATGTTGGAATGTTACCCCTCATTGAGCAGTTGGCAGACGATGAACAAATGACAAGTGCACTTGATAAATTTTATTTTTTAGATCAATTTGTCTTGTAAGGCTATCATTCACTCTCTTCTTTCAACAGTCAGGAGGCCGATATGAACAAAACCTGAGCCATGAAGATTTTCTTAAGATCCCCGAGATGATTTATTTTATCATCCAATTCTATCGTGGAGAAATTTTTCCAATAGAAAACTCCCCTTAGATGGCTAGAAAAGCTCGAATCGGAAAGTTTTAATCAATTGTCCAACATAGATACCATTAAACTACCTCGTCGCCTTTAAAGTTGCTATGGCCATAGCTTCGTACATACATAACTTGGTGTGCAGCATCCACGAACTTTCATGAGATGTAACCTTTGTGTCAATTGGACGATGGCAGAGCTCTACAGAACATTTCCTCTTTGGAATCTAGCTGTTCAAAATATGAGCATTTCAAGAGAACTTGATTTTTGGACCACAAACTGATGGAGTCTGCTTCGTGATAGTTCCAAACCTCCAATGTAAGAATAGCTGCGCTCAAACGACGCCCCGAGTAAACCTTGTTAACGACAAGCAACCCGAAACCTAAATACAGTAATATTTTCAGTATGCTCTACCTTGGCACCACCTTCCAATGTGCTCCTGGTTGGCGATTCAGAACTGCGATGGGATCCAGTCGACTACGCTCAGTCGTACCGTGTCGAATCACGTTACGATAATATGTCACCATTCAAAGAAATAGTAGGCAGCGTAGTTTCCACATGAAGACCGACATATAAATAAGTACTCGAACTTGTGATTGGAATCCATTATTGTTCATAGCCGTTTGAATATCTCTTCTCATCAGACCTAAGTCGTTTTTATCAAGGATATATTGAATCCTTGGGAAAAATTCAACTTCAGTTAGGCGGGAAAATATTAATAGTGGGGGGGGGGGGGGGGGGAGGGTGAAATCTTCCAACACACACTTTCATTCATGTCTATGTACCTATAATATGACTTTTGATTTGGGCCTAAAATCAGAACAGCCAGTGCAGATCACTTCTTGTTTTCAAAAACCAGGATTCCATGCAAGACTAATCTATATGGTTAGCTGCAGAGCTAATCGCAGTTTTTATGACTAGTTTTGACTTTGCTTATCGTATCCTATGTTGAGGGGCAGAAGGTAATCATACTGTGCATAGACAGACCATCTTGTGCAGCTTTTCTTGGAACACAAGCAAAGAAAGCACTAGCGTGAGATAGGATTTCTGTGGATTGAAACTCCCACGTTCATCTTTGTTCTTTATTTAGCGTTGTTGGTATAGTCCTGTGGTAATAGAGTGTGACATTCTACCTTTATGTGCAAGCAATTCCAGCATATACTACTATAACCTTAGCTATCGAGTACTTTATCGAAGGTGTGAGCAACATAGCTGCCTAGTGCCTTGGGAATGAGTTTAGCTCCGGTTTCCCTTTCATCATCAATAAGATATTCCTGCAAAACTACGTTATTGCATTTCATTAAAATCATAAATGCCTACTTCATTAGGCTTTATATTTTTTCCGCCTACTACGTAATTAACCTATTCCAGGGAGAAGTTCTGGATCCAATCTTTCGAATATCACCCGATTTCCATCAAGGGCAATCGTTTCGCGTATGCAGTCTAAGACCACCTTATCAGCCAAGTTTATACAGTCGACCAGTCGAACATGGATCAGTTGGTAATTGGAACATTCATTCAATCTTGTTAGATTACCACTCCAGACCTTTCAGGTGGAAATCTTCCTTCAATGTGGTGGATGGTTTTTGGTGGCTTTGTCTTTTTCTTCCTATTTATGGCACTATTTCTGTACTACAAATACGGGAATTATATTGGACGGCGAAGAAGAAAAAACAATTATTACAATGATTACGGTGGCTTTCATGCATGATGTTGTGGTTAATAATGTTCATTGTGGAATGTTCAGCTGGCTCTTCGCCTTCTCACCCACAGACAGAGACTCCTTGGAAGCCCTCGGTTATTCTGTGAGTCGAATATTCTATTGTTGAGTCATACGTACAGGAAATTCCGAAGAAGGACTGAAGGGATCGTGTTGCTTCTGATAGGTGCACAAGGGATGGTGCAACGAACATAGGTGGTTTGAAAGCTTTCCTTCCCAAGCTGGATGTTACGATGCGCAGGCAGAAGATCTTCTACGGCTGCTAATGGCGAGGATCCGTTTTGAGTACCCAGCAAAACTTTTGGTATCATATTAGTGGCCTACAATCAGATCCTTTCTTACATTTTCTACAATGTTAGAGTTGTTCTCCACCGCTCCAGGTTCTTGTACACTGATGAGATCCGAGTAATAAGGCCTTGATCATGAGACATGTAATAAGTTATAAGTGTGATGCGTTTGTCCATCAGTGACCCCGATTCACCTCTGCTTTGTTTTCTCATGCGGTGTACTTTTCGCGTAGTGGCCCAAGTAAACTATGAGGGTAATTAGAAAATTCGCAGTACTTTCTGGGGAAAATCGGTGAAATTCTCAGCATTTTTCTTGTCCTGGAAAATGACCAAGTTGAACAGCTTTTCTAGTTGAAAGCAAAATTTTAAAAACAATTCAAACGACCCCATTATTTTTTTTCTCAGAAAATCGCCTACTGCTATCGCTGACTCTTTAAAGGTACAGCATCCACTGCTCTCAACAATAACTAATTTACAGAAACGACAACGCTAAATGCAGTCTGTGGCACATACATGGAGTGGATTCCGAACTACAGGAACAATCGCAAGTAACTTTTGCGGTGTTTTCACAGCTCTTATTGTATGTACTTTTATGGGTTTACCAAGAGAACGGAGCGACGTTGAAATATAATAAAGCAAACTAGGCGGGGGTGTTGACGAATTTTTCCAATCAGAAGGTATCATCTATGCCATTCTCTGTGAAATAACATTAATCAAAATTACGCTTCTCACCATGGCGCACATGCGAGTGGTTCAAATTTCAATGACTCCGCCGCATAGGTGCGTCTGAATTTGAGCGATAAATGATAAGGATGGTCTTCTGTAGTCAATCAATCTCGTCTGAGGGGTGCGCCCCTGCATTCGACTTCCATTCAGATTCGTTGTGACTGTTTCCATAGTCCGCCGGGCCGGGGGGCTACTCGACCTGCGGTATCGATCAAGATTCGGTTTGTAAGGGAGGAGCAAGCGCCGCTCTCGACCGGCGAGCTATGGAAGCAGCCAGCGTTGTTTTTTGAATGCGTATGGGTGGCCGAACGATTTACACGTCATTGCTTTTGTCCTCCCAGCCGAGTCTGGTACCAATTGAACGACAACGGAGTGGTGGAAAGCTTGGTTGGCCTAGGCGGACATCGATCCGGGATTCGAACCCGTGACCGTGCGTTAGAGATAGTCCGCCACTTGCCACTACACTACAATTAGTAGTGTATAGTATCAGATATTGGTTTTAGGGAGGCGACCAATCGCAGCTCTCTGGAAGCTCCGCATGAAAAACTTGACGGGATCAATTCATACAGTTTCGGTGGCTAATTCACGTCAATGCAGAAAGAGATACCCTCCCATCAGATTTTTCATGCAGTGCTCATCATGAGGTCTGCAATATAGCATGTAGCCTAATTCTGCTGGGGCCGTCTACATCATATCTTTTGATTCGAGCTCGAAGGAACCAGTTTACATTTTTCTGTTGTGCTCGTCCTTGATGATGGTCTCACAACATTGTTAAAAAAAAGTTGAGTCCACTGAAGCCAGTGCTCGAAGAAGAGCGACAACCAATAGCAACTTTTGAATGCCTCGCTGAATGGCGAAGCTCCTGTGAGTTGACGTCGTATCACACACAAAGTCAGCAAATCCATAAATTAGAGAACTACTCGGAGCCGCACCACCATCGACAACGTCACAGGCATGCTGCGTAAGCCTTCAAAATGAGAAAAATATTCTGTCAACACCTTAGCACCTTACTGACAGCTTGTTTTGTTTTGGTGCATGTCCGTTGTACCGTCGTCTAGGTCTAGTTGAGGTCATGATGCGATAGTACGGCTCGACGCATCTTCCCGCGAACTCTAAATAGCGTAACAATGCCATTAAACGGTCCTCCAGCATTTCGTTTCAAATTACTTCCCCGTGAGCAGACAATCGGAGCATCTCGCGGTTGCGCAAGCGTACCGCACTGTTGTCTAGAGATCGCGCGATGTGATAGGAAAGATTAGAATTCCCATTGAAAATTAACGGTATTTGAAGTGAAGCTACTTCCTTGCCGTTAAAATTCGGATAGAATCACCGCCGTACAAATATCTAGAGAACAAAAAGGTGTCTTATGAGTAAAGTTGCGCACGAGCAGGCGAAATAAACAGAAGAAGCAAAAATGTTTCAGTAAAGAGTAGAACCGGCCCCCGACTTCAAATCCCACTGGTATCCTGTAGATGCTTCTTCGCGTAAACAGGTGTGAAGCCTAGAGGAAGATCATGTTAGCTCGAAACTCACCTTTTGAAATCACCAAGTTGCTAGATCTGTTTGCAGAAGAAGCAAAAAAGGAAGCATGATAGGGAGGGAAAGAGCAATCACTCTCTTACATATTGGGCACTTGAACGCTCGTTGTCGGCCGATAAACCACAGTGGCGAGCACACGCGTACCTCAGTTCTTGACATCTTGATCTGGTGGGGCCCAAGTTGGCCAGCGCTTTCCTGATGTTTCTTGAATGAGTCATTCCATATCGTTGCAGGATGGCCGAGTGCGCGTTTAACCTCACGAGGGTACCAGAATGTAACGCGAGTGGTCCACCGGTTGCCGTGCGTCCGACCGCATGTCCTCCACATCGTATCTTCGCGTTCCGCATACCCACGTCGGCGTCTTGCATACCGGACATTGAGCGGATATCTGCGCTGCAGGTGTGCAGCTCTCTGTAATCTGCGGTTGGGGTTCAGCAAAATCCGCTGAACTCCTTTGTGCGCGAGTCAACATCAGAGTTGATGTCTTGCTCTTCTCCCGCGTCTCGGATAGCAGAGCGCGAGCAATACCGTAGAGTCAAAGAGGCTGTTATTTTCGTCTCGATATGAGCTTGGCCGCCTCTTCGATGATTCTCATTGGCGCCCACGCGCATCTTCTGGGCCTCATAATCTCTGCACGCAATTTGTTGTCGGTGAACGATAATGTGCCTCCTTCGAGCGCAATGAGTGACGCCTCCGCAAATTCACTTTGCATGACCATTGTCCTGCTTCTCTTCATTGTGAGGCCAATGGCTTTACTAACGTCGTCCAACTCCTCCGTCATCTGCTGCAGCTCCTCTCGGTCTTGGCTGATGAGGAGACCTCATCTGCTAAGCGCAAGTTGGTTAACTTTTTGCCGCCGGTGTTGATCCCTTTATTATCCCAGTTCAGCTGCAGCATGGCGTGGTTAGTAGTTTAGGAGATATCATATCACTCTGGCTGAGTCCTTTCTGAGTCGGCACGCGCAGCTCTCTTAGGAACATGGTGATGGTGTGAATGGTGGTAAATGTGTGTATTGCATTGCCCTAGCGGTTGATGTGGCATGGGTCGACGCCTGCATGATGCAATGCGTTCCACGCAGCGCTGAGCTCAATACTGTCGAATGCCTTCACATAGTCGATGAAGCACAGGAGGAGTGGTTGTTCGTAATCCTTGGTCTCCTCTATCAGCTAAGTGGGCTGTGGACACTATACAGAGCCCCTGCGGAAACCAGTTTGCTCGACTGGTTCATGGTCGTGTAGTTGCTTCTCGAGTCTGTTCTGTACGGCTGCTTGAGAAGCGCAGTGGGGCGGTAGTTTTTCAATTGGCCGCGCTCGCCTTCCTTGAACGGTAGCACCGCATTTGACAAGTTCCAGGTATTTATTATGGCGCTTCGTGAGCTGTTCGATGAAGAACGTAGCACGCCGACTTCAACAAGTCCTCTGAGATGCGGTTCAGCCCTGAAGTCTTTCCCGGCTTCATCTGATGCAGAATGTGTTCTGCCTCCCTTTCTTCTATTCGAGGCCACCTCTTGTTGGTGTTGGGATATGGGAAATCGATATCGTCGAACGGAAAAGGTCTGAGTAGTAAGTGACGGCAATCTCATAGATCTTCGATCTCGATGTTTGCGATCTAACCATCGCAGAGTTACGCTAAGTGGCAGACCGTTGTTGGAGGAGTTGGCAAGCATTTCCATCAATTCTATTCCGCAGTTCATTCTTGTTGACACAGCCTATGCCCTCGCGCAGAGCAAAACGTGTTAGTAATGTTCGCAAGCAAGTCGTAATCTTGTGCCAAGTCCCTTTGCTTCCTGCTACGTGCGATGAGCAGCGGTTTACTCTATGACGTTTGTGTCATGCCGCGGTAGTCGCAAGGGATGAGCTCTATAGTGGTCTCGCCTCCGAAGTTTTGCTCACTGGCAGAAATTGGCTTTGACGAGCCTAGGTCACTTCCGGTAGGGATTGCATCTACAACATTGAGGTCAAGTCAGCTCATTTCCTGCTAGTTAGAACGTCGATCTCACTGCGAGTCGCTGCGTTGGGGCTTTTCCATATTCATCGTTGGCCCTCATTATCCACGAAGAGGCTATTCTTGTGGAAGGGCTTGTTTTCCTACAGAGATCTATCCAAAGGCTCTCCGTTTTTTCCGTTTCCCCCGATTTCATGTGGTCCAATGCGCGCTGTCGTCGTTTATCGCTTGTTGATGACTGCGTTGAAGTCACCAACGACGTACTTGTAGAGAGAACTTCGTTCCTTGTAATCCCCAGTTTCACATAAAAAACGTCCTTTTTTCCTTCGGCGTTGACGTTGGCACATGACAGACAGTAATGGTGACAGTGATGTGTCGATGCGTTGACGAAGAATGGCTAGTCGCTGACCGAATTTTTCGCATGAGTGACGAGCAAATATTCGATCTGATGATGGACTAGAAACTGATGCCGCCAACATTTCTTCCATCCGCTTCCAATCCTAGAAGGAGTAGGTGGCTGGCGCTGATTTTCTTGGCTGGCTATTACCTTGGTTCCGTTTCTCGAAAACCGATGGCGTGAAGCGAAACCTCATTCAAGATGAGTTGCTCGGCCTTTAAGGCGATGGTACGACAACTGTTGCAAATTTGTGGGCAGTCTTCATGTCTCGATAGCTTTTCGTCCTGTGCGCTTATCTACAAGTCCTCTCAAGTTTTGTCCCAGCTCTGCCCAGTGCATTTGAAGCTCTTGCTTCCATATGCGCCGCTTGAACCCACTCCGTGGGTGTTGTAGCTAATATACCAATTCTAGGGGAGCTAGTCCATTGAAGAGGTGACAAATTATACTTCTTTTACTGTACCTCTGCCATACATAAAGCATAGCTCGTCAGCAATACCATGAAAAGAGAGGACCATCACGGCTCCGCATAGAGAGTACTGACAGAAACTCGAACTAGGTTCAATAGATGAGACATTTTTATTCACAGGTATCGGGTCCCAATAGGATGTGTGATCGACACGGACACCAATACATGCTCTGCAACGCAATCCCATACTTTCCGCGAGGTTGGCACTTTCTGCGAGTTCATGTGGCAGAGCGTTCCAATCCTCTATCAGCGCATTTGAATATGACTGGATGATCACTGAGGAACAGTGCATATCACATGTGCTCGATGAGATTTAAGTCCCGTCCCGAGAGCTTCACCTGCGCTCGTCGATTCGAGCAGCATCGTTATCCATTTGGGTCTAATTGTAACCCTGAAAAGAAGCGAATGAAAAGAACTTTTCGTAATAGTAACACTATCTAGTGATGGGTACACGCTCAACAATCTGGAGATCAATAGGGCCATGCAACATGACGCCCCCACATACCAAGAGATCTCGACCACCAGAACGATCACGTTCGACAATCTGGGAGTGATGCGTGATCCCACCTCTACCATGAAGGTGCGTACAAAAACACTGCTTAGGCTGGATCACTTTTTATCCGAAAGGAGCACATGGCTTCACTCCTCGTCGGTCCATTCGCTATCCTCGTCGTGGCGCCACCCTTAACGATCTCACCGATGCGCGAGGGTCAAAGGAACACTACGTAGCGGTCGTCGGGCGAAGAGCAGCCACCGTGCAGTCGCTGTGCTACGGTGGTGCTTGATATGGCTTGCCTTAAAGGCACGGTTCACGATAAAAACGGTTTCTGAGAACTCCCTTTGCGAATACCCAGTGGCCCTCAAGGGTAACAAGAAGGGCCCTCTCGCGCCCAAAAACTCATCAGTTAGGACATAGAGGGAGCCTCGTTACAGGATCGCCCGACTTCCCGCCACTCAACCGACAAGCGTCAGACAAGCGTGAACGAAACAGATTGCAATGTTCGCTCTAGGACCTACCCACAATCAGGTACCACCGAGTGATGAGGCGATGTTATTTTGCTACCCCTTTATTCCCTATTATTCTTTTTGCTGTTGCGATCCCTAATTTAATTACCCTAATGGGCTGAAAAAGGTGGACTATTTTTGCTGTTACTAACTTTTTTATTAATTTTTGCTTATAAGGGAATGAATTTTAAGGCACATTCTGCTTACCGTAATCAGCTATTAGCACCAGGACCCACATATGCGCAGTGACACAGACTGTATAGCTCTTCCAAACACCCTTTCTTCTTCATTTTTTGGTCTTCTTCTCGTCCAGCCCAATTTTTGCCGATTTTTTTCTAAGCCGTTTATCACTTGGAAAACGCCGAATCGCGCACTTTCTTCGCCATTTTCACATTATTTTCCAGCTTATCTCCCATTTTCCGTCGTACTCTGGATTACCCAAAATTATCGTGAACTGTGCCTTCAAAGTCCCAATAATTGTCATTGCAATCACAGAAGCTGATTGACGTGGGTCTCTTCTTGCATGCTGCACAATATAGCAGTCATACCTTAGTGTAGCTGATTTTGATCGATCACCCGCTCTCTTTCGGTAAGCACTACTAGAGGTTCCCCTCTCTCGAAGCGCTGTCCTCTTGGAATGCTGTGAAACAAGGGTGAGCGATACGAGTTTCTGGGCCACTCTCGTCATGGTTCGACCTTTCCTGAGCTTCACGTTGGTCCTTCTTCACATAAGTCATGCAAACGATGAATGCGGGATGTTATATCTTGAAGGATAACACCATAATGCTTTGGAGCTACAAACTGAGTGACAAGAACATTTTCAACACCTGTCAACTGCCTCGCATTCTGGGGGCAACCATATTTCGCGTCCTACTTAAGTTATTTTTCAACGAAGGAAAGTTCAGCTTCCTGTACTTATTGCTATAGGTCTAGCAATATGCTCATACACTCTATTTAGCAATAAACTCCCACATCTCATTTAGTTTCTCCCGGTCTTTAATGTTCTATGTTACTTTGCCCATCTCGTCCCTGAGGTTTGCACACAAGCGTAGTAAAGCAACAACACAACTTGAATTCCCTTTTGTATATATTCTCACTTCATTATGATGCACTTTTATTTTTTTGAAATCACAATTTCATAAGCTTCGACAACTATTTTGGAAATAATATTTTGAGGATATGTTGGATTTCAACTATGGTGAGGAAGCCGCAAGTGCAGTAGACGATATGCTACGCGAAAAATATATGTACGGAGCAGAAGACGTGCCTGTCCAACTAATGAATGATCTGCGGATCGAACGTTTGCGGCGTGAATTCAAGCAATTTCAGCTGAAGTAACCTGAAACTTGACCATAGCACTGTCAGATACTGTTATCGATTTTAAGTTGTTGAAGGCACTTGATGCTTTACCAAGTGAATAAATGAATTTGAGGAATTTCACTGCATAAATGGTGATTACTTATTCTATGCTTCCCTGAAGCTTCACCAAGAAACTTCAACGTCATCTTCACGTCAACTTTTTCAAGAACTAACAGGAGTGATTTAGAAGGCTCGTGATCAAATAAGAAATATACCGTGGAGCAAAATTATGAGATTGTTATGTCTAGGTACAGGTTAGGTTCATACCATTAGCCAGCGCCCAAATTGGATCTATACGATATGGGCTGACTTTTATTCACTACATAAAGTGAAATCTTTGGCTTTAATCAGTTCTCCCTTTAAAATAAGCCTCAGCATTTCACCGTTCAGAGTCTAGCGGGGTTTCGAATGCGTATGCACTCGCACAATGATCTGCGTGGCCAGCCAATGTGCAAATCACTTCGCTTATCCTCCAATACGAGTCTGGTAGCAATCATTACATAGGCTATTGTAATGATTGCCCAGTGCTTGCCGAGGGATGGAACTTTCGTCTTGAGACTAACGGGAGGAGGCCGAGAAAAGTGAAATGTTGAACGAAAAGTTGGAATCGAACTCAATTTGCCCAGCAGAATACTATCTCAATGAGAGAGCGAGATAAGGGTGCAAAAGCGACTGATCCTTAATTTCAATTATATACAATGCGCTAATCTGTGTGTGTTGTGTTGTGTATATGATGCATGTGGTGCGGATGTGTGCTGTGTTGTGTGTGCGTTTGTGTATGAACGGAAACCCGGAATTCATATTTCTCGTTCAGTGGGCTCAGATGTTGGAGCGAGAATCCATAATTCCTGTTCCCGTGGACATAGAGCGCTTGACGGCAGGAATACAGGCGAAGCTAGACGGAAGAAAGCTATGAGGGAAATATAATATTCTGTGCGACTTGCATAGATAACCTTCAAAATGTTTTATCAAACTTTCAGAGTAGTAGCGAAGTACAACATAGGCAATCCTCACCATTTTTTGATCATCGGTTTGCTAACTTGTTGATGGAGCAGACTTCCACATATACAGCTTCTAGCTTACAATGAATGATCGTTAACCCTTTGCCGTACTGTTGTTTTCCTGTTCATGTTTTTGTTACAAAAGTCACGTCGTTTTTTCCGGACTAAATCCTTCCCTTGAGTTTTTGTTTTCGCATCATGCTGATAACCTATCAGATGGTAATCATCTTCTTCACAAAACATGTTCTATCGAGAATAATTTTTGGGTTTGTGCTTTGGAAAGTAGAGTCAAAGAAACTAAGAGAACCGGCAACTAACTCAATGCTCATGTTCCATCACAATAAACCTTTTCGTTATGAACCGATCTGTAGCCATGATATCTCCTAAACAATCCTTACACGGGTTGTCCAAGAGCCTAACCCTTACTTTTTCGCAAATTTTCACTCCAGTGGAACTTCTCCATGACAGCTTTACATTAATTGTTTCGAAGATCTTCGAGTCGATCCTCGGATACTCTTTCGCGAATATTTTGTTACCACTTTCAAATATGATGTATGTATCTAGAACGATAGTCCGTCCTGTTGCATCGATAGTGCATTGAACTAGGGCTTCGTCCTTTCCCTTAAAGGTGAGGAGTTCGACTCCTTTGTGTGTTATTCTTTGGCTAAACTCTTCCTCATAGCGCGAGTGCAAGGTTTGCTACTTAAACGCAGTATAACATCCGAGATTCGATTTTCACTGGCGCTGAATTGAATGGCCAACCAGATATCTATATTGCCTAGAAACCGAGACATGATCGATTTCGTTTCTTGACATGTTCTCGCTACGTTCCCCGAATGGACATTTCCAAAAAACTTGTTCTCTCAGATTTCCCATCCAACATGCTTAGTAGATGTATTTTGAAGTGTTACAGGTGATATAATCAATTCTGTGTTTTTTGCACGCAGAAAACGCTCCTGTTCAATTAGCAATGCTTATTACAGTGCATGTATGTGCCTTCGTAGTATCAGGTTCGTAAGAAAGTTTTGAGCCATTTGACATTCTTTGTTGCTTTATTTTTTATTCAGCATACAATGTAATTCAACAACGTAATCACAAATCACACTTGTTAGTCACAACGGCCTACTGGGCAGGCTAGCTGCCCCTGCAGTAGGTGGACGAAACTCTTCCAGACCCTCTTTCTCAAACAGCGTCTACAAGTTTCTGAAGCAGAATGACGTGAATATGGCCAGTAACCACGTGTTCCCGCGGCTACTGGCAACATTATGACGCGTCTTCCACGTATCCCTCGCGAATCTCAGAAGCAGCAGAGTATACATTTCTCGGAATTGAGGCCCGATTTGACTTGTGTCCAAGAGTCTTCCTTTTCAAGAAACCGCACGGCACGACGCGTGTTGAAATCGTTGAGGATCCAACCCTCATCTCTAGTGATCGGGCTTCCGGTAGGGGCTGAATAAAAGATATGGTTAAAGGCACAGTTAAGAACAACTTTGGGTAATCCAGACTATGATGAAAGGTGGAAGACAACATCGAAAATAGTGCGATAAAGGCGAATAAACTGTGTGATTCAGTGTTTCCAAAGTGAATAGGGCTTCAAAAAATCGTTGAAAAGGGGCTAGACGAGAATGAGACCAGAAAAATGAAAGAGAGTGGGAGGAACTCAGTAACCATTTTTATCGTAAACAGTACCTTTGAGTAAGGGTGCAGGAGCTCCTCCCCGAATTCCACTGTAGTCGGAAAAGGTCACGCAGCGGTTGCCCTATCCCTGCAATGGGAATTTCAACCTTTCCCTTAGAAGCGCGCGACTGCGCGAGATCGGGTGCGGCGAACGCGACGCCGTTCCCGAAGAGAAGATACCGGACACGGTTAAGTGGATACCCTGGTGAACTGCGTGCTTTCGATCAGTACATGAGGGATGCAGCCCGAAGGTGATTGAGGACTACTGGATAGGTACACCCGGGACTCTTCACGGGGTCGCGAGTGCTGGCCTTGAAATCCTCTTTGACAGCTGAAGCCAAGTCTTCCATAGCATGAGTGCGTCCCGAGGCATGTCTTCGAAGCCCGTACCTCCTCCTTCAAGGCGAGCGAACCAACGCTTGACAGTGATGTTGGAAGTTATGTCCTCTCCAAATGTACCGTTGATGGTACGAACAGCTACCACTCCAGTGCCGCGCTGCCGTTCACGAAGGACCAGCCGGATAGCTTGGCTGACGGCGAGCTCTTCTCCTTATCGTGTTGAAGTTGACCCGTCACCCTGCAAATGCCGAAGTTTGAGGACTCTGACTCAAGAGAACAGGGGCTATTGATTACAGGTGAAAGACACTCCACACACATACATAGATACATACATAGATACATACATAGATACATACATACATACATACATACATACATACATACATACATACATACATACATACATACACACACCGACGCACATCCGCCGACACACTTTGTGCGCGTCCTGCCCGTCATGGGCGAACTCCTGCTCAAGTCCTGTTTGCTCAAGTAATATGATTCATTCCCCTCTTATTTCAACCTTCACGTTTCACGTTTCACGTTTCACACATGTCCGCTCCCTCCATAACCCCGACGCCCCGCGAGCGCGATCCAGTTGTGCCACTTTCTACTACTTACCATCGGTTTCCTAATCCTGCCGCCTGTACTCGGGCCAAATTTGAAGGCCCTAGGCCCAAATTGGAAGTTTCCTCGCACGCTTATCTCCTTAAAAGCGGTGACAAACTTGAATGCTCTAGTTACAGTGGGACAGAAGATGACTCCCCGGTTGAGCAAACACCACATACGCACACATAAACACACCATCAGACACACTTAGCGGATTGTATGATTAGGATAATGGCTCGAAGGTGGTCTGTGGAATTGACATCATGATTGAAGTCAGGGAAATCAGTTCAGCTACAGTAGCGCTCGAGAGTCGCAAACGCTTTTACGCTTTTTCGTTCATAACTTTTTTTCTTAGTGGAGCAAATCGCGTGAAATTTTGTATGTTTAACTGAGGCATTTTCCCACTATCCAATAATATTTGACTGCAAAGCAACAATATCCACATAATTAAGGGGAAAGTGTTGTTGCGGTAGCAAACTTCGCTAGAAGCAAAGTTAGTGACGTTTGCAGTTATTCTTACATTACGTGCGTTCTTTTCCTCTTCTGTGTTCGGTATTAGCGTTCGTACACTCAGACATGGCAGAAAGGAAAAAAAAATCCTAGAGAGACCAATGCCTATATACCCAGTTGATTTCGAGTGAAGCTCTTTGGGATATCTGGAACATGATCAGATTGTGATAGTGATGAATATTCACAGTACATCCATGCTACACAATCGAAATTTCGCATGCTTAGACTCAGTAGGCAAGGAGTTACAACTGGAAAATAGGACTGAAGAAGCATTTGGCAAAAAACTTTTTAGCGCCGCTGTATATCCACACTATATATTAACCACAAAATCTGTTTGTCTGTCTGTTTCTCTGTTTGTCAGTTTGCAGCCATTTTACATGGCGCTTCTGGAAATCTAACTGGAACAGCTAGGCCAGGTAGGAATATGTGTGGATTGAGCCGAACTACTTGAGAGCAGGAGACCTAAGCTGGGCTCCGCCCACTGCGGGCGGCCCTTGGGCGAAAATTGTTAATCTGACCCAATTTCGACCTGGAGCGTTCGATTTTGGAAGAGGGGCAGATGGCAACTTGGGAACGCTAATATTAGGTAGCATGTGTAAACTCCGCTCAGTGGGGGCGGGAGCTACGCAAAATGGTTAATTTGTATTTGGAGAGTTCAAGTTCGGTAGAGGTGTAGATAGCAAGATAGGAAAACTAATGGCAAGGAGGATGTGTAGACTCCGCTTGACCCTTTCAAGTTTGATAGAGATGCAGGCGGTAGGGGGAACTAATGGCGGGTAGCAGGACTGGAATCGGGGTGGGGGCAACAGGAAAGTGGGAAACTCGAAATCGACAATCCTTTCTAAAGGTCTTTTAAAGCGTTATGGCGTTATTCCACAAACGAGCGCATGAACAAATGTACGTGGTCGACATATGCGCGCTCTCGATAGACGGCTTATAACGCTATTTNTTGGGTTATAGCGCTTCTCGCTTCTTTCTCGGGAAAAGATGGTTTACAACGTTGCTGAAAGGTTACGCTTTGGTTTTTTTCCAAGGAAATTTATTTATCAGAAGCTATGAAGCGCACGGTACCGTGCGCAGGCGAACAGGTGATTACTGTAAAGCGCTTCGCCTGTCGTTCTGTCTGTCGTCTGTCGTTATGTATGTCTGTCACGAAATTTCTTAGCTCCTTCAAATCTGCCTGGAGGGACCGGGTCAAGCGTGGGATGGGTGGGCCATGTCCCAAGAAGTATACAGCACACCGGGCGGAGCCCCGCCCACAGTGGGCGTGGCGTGCATCGAAAGCTGTACTGAGGGCCATGTTTTCCAATTCAGTCACAAGACGGCATCAAAACTGGGGCAAAAATGTGCTTGAGGTGTGCTTTGGTAGGTTAGATCGAACACTGTGGGTGGCAGAACAGGATCCCGCCCGCAAGGAGCGGGGTTTGTGAGAAAAACTTAAACTTGGACCTAGAGCGTTCATATTTAGTCGGAATGAAGGCGGCACAATGGGATCACTTATGCTGGGCGGCAAGAACGGACTCCGCCGACAGTGGGCCAGTGGGCGGGGTTTGAGTGCGAATTCATAGCTCCTGTTCCCGTAGACCGAGAGCGCTCAAAAGTTGGAAATAAATCGAGTTACTCGAACACACAGAAGCTGAGGAGGTTCGTTATGGCGGACGGGGCTCGCTCGAATTGTGTTGTGTGTTTGCGTTTGGCCGGGAATGAATAACTTCTGTTCCCATCCAACGAAGCCTCCAAATTTGAAAACGGCCATTTTAACACGAGAAGGAGGGGAGCCCGGCGTTAGCCGGGCGAACTGACTGGTATATACCTTTTGTGGAGACGCTTCAGACTAATCTACAATTGTCACGTAGCAGATCATGGGAAGCGATCAAGAATATATGAATACAAAATTCCCAAAAAACCGGTTCAAGACTTTCTCAACAACCTAATACTTCTCAGCCTCTCACTTTTGTTCACGTTCGCATTTTCTGCGCTTCCTTCGTTGTGATTTCCTCTCACAACAGATGTTTCTTTGTACGATGCAGCTCTCGAATTATTAGTATTTCCATTTTTCAGTTAAAGGTCACTTGGTTGTATAGCAAGTGCTGGGCCTACAGTATTCTCGGTTTTGTAGACCTGGAGAAGAGTATAAGGCTCGAAAGATTGCCAATGCCTCATATAACAGATCCAGTTCAACATCCGTTGAATGATTCTCATTGCAGTTCTTTTCGTCGAGTGTCCAACGTGCACTTGACACGCAGCTGACATGCAAGCAAAGGCGAGCTCAACGTGAGCATGCTGTATGTTTTTTGTACTTTCCAACAGTTACAAGTTGTATGGAATGATGTAGTAAAAGTTGCAGATCTGGAATTGGTTCCAGGCTTGCACAACAACAAAATCACTCTTTTATATCTCGAGTTGCAATATAGAACAGGAAAGCAGATGTTTCTTACATTCCTAGAGAAGCAATTCATCTACAAAGAAAAATGCACATAGAAACATGAAATTGTAAGAAAATTTAATCGCAGTGAACGGGTTATCGAGTGAGATTCAGTGAGGAATACGGAAACTTCAGCACCAACAACACTAGCAAAAAGAGTGTCAGAAATGGGTACGTCGTCCTGATGGCAGAGAAATGGGTCAGCGGCAGTGTAAAAGGAGAGTGAGAACGCGCAAGGTACTATATTCCATACGTCGAATGTGCACATTATATTAGCGAAAACATATTGGACGCAAACATTTCTTAATAATTATTGGTAATTGAGCAGTCGTCAGGGTGTGAAAGCATGCGCAATGAAGTAGCGTCGAAAAGAAGACATAGGCACGATTTTTCCGAAGGGTATCTTCGCCTAGAAATAAATAGGAACATAATATACGACTAGAAGTATGTGCCAACGGTAGCATACGGGTGATAGGCGGACAGACGCAAGAGAAGCAGGCCATGACGCATTCAATTAATACAGTTATATATGCTGCTTGGCTTCTTGACACTGTTTCGTGTTCTATCAATAGAGTTGTAATATCATGACGCCCTAGAGTTTCGTGAATTCTGAATAAAGGGTCATCAAAGTGCCCGACTGATGCCAGTGAAATATTGTTAGGCGCAAAGCGGTTATAGAGCGGTCATGATGGGGCTCATACCACCGAATTCGCTCCGAGTACCACTTCCCTCTTCCGATTCGGCGCTCGAGCATTCGGTCGAGTTCTTCGAGCCTTCGGAACCTGAACCAGCCGAAATTTTTTTAAAAAAGGTCTCAGTTTAAACAGTGTCAGAAAGAAGTTTGGCAAGGTTTCTTATGAAAAGTACCGGACAAAATCAGTCGCTAAGTTTGAACTATTAGGCCTATATAATGGTGAATTCTGAACTACAGAAATGTGATTACTACCTTAGCAGTCCCAATAATTCTGTCCACGTATTCAAAATAGGTGTTTTAGCCGTTTACCCGCATTCACTTCCCATAAAGTAACGGTTGAAGCCAAACATAATCCCGATTCAATTTGGTTTTGTGGAATGAGGTTTTTTTCCAGTCACGTTGTGACTCGTGAATTGAAGTATCAAATTCCTCCTTTTAGAAAACATGTTTGCTGTTATAGAAATTATTTGGTGAAGGTGTTTGTCTCACCTCCAGAATGTACTGCATACATAGAACAGTCTGCTGATCGTACGTCTCTATTTAAAGCCTGGGTTAATTCCTGATGAGTAAGCGTCTCGACTGCGGCCATATCCATTTTCACCTGAATTCATGAAGGGGTTTTTCGCACACACGTTAGGTTGCAGTGCATTTCCTATTGATTGATCGCCCACCTTGAAAGGGCAAGCTTTCTGCGCCCGCAGC
Organism: Haemonchus placei; assembly: GCA_900617895.1. Lineage (NCBI taxonomy): Eukaryota > Metazoa > Nematoda > Chromadorea > Rhabditida > Trichostrongylidae > Haemonchus > Haemonchus placei. Next base: position 81,465 of record UZAF01016161.1, read on the forward strand.
TCATCGGCGCTGATGCTTTGTGTGATGTATGAATGGTTGAGAGCGCCTTGTACATCAATCCTGTCTTCAACGTCGACAACGATCAGCTTGGAGATCAAGTCGATCATTTCGTCCGAAACCTAAATAAGAGTGTTTTGACACTTCAGTCGTCAAAAGCTAGCATTTTAACACTGACTGCAAATGCACATTCTGCACATAACAATGCATTATGATGATTGCAGGCCATAGGGGGACGGTACGAACGTGCGTCCGAGAATGCGCGCGACAACTTGCGCGGCGAAGTTCATGATGATTTGTACGAATATGCCACCAATTTTCGGGGCACAAACTCAAAGTAGCGTAGTTTAGTAGAGACAGATGATCCTTCGGATCTACTCTACTTCAAATTTGGGCCCCAACGATAGGCGCCAAAGTCGTTCAAATCGTTACAAACTTCGCCGCGCAATTTGCCGCAGAAATATATTATAATCATTCAGTTGTCATTTTAATACTGAATGCACTAGATAAACAGCTATGATAATGTGAGAATAAGAAGCGCAAGATTTGAACACTCTGTTCCACACGCTTCCTTTTCCGTAAAAATCCGCTATACTGTACCGGCATCAAATTTCCCTTTGGAAAAATGATTTTGAAAATGAATCACCTCTCGTTCCCTACAGTACATTATTTCAGGCCATGGTCGTTGGGCGTGGTCCCCAAAATTCTCAATGAGTCGCCGCGTACGTTCACATCTTATTTCGTCCAGAATCTGAGGTAAGGAATGATACATACATATCGAAAAGTTTGTCCCTACGCAATTCACTGTGACCAAACCTATTTTCTAAAAAAAAACTTGAGACAGAACAAACACACACACGTACAGAGAGATTGCAAACGTTCTTCTAGAAAGAATTATAACGTTATACGGCAGTACTTTTTGTGATGGAGCGCCGAGCATCGTGAGAATGATTTTGATCTGGCCGGAAACACTCCGTCCAGGGAACAATTCACGTTTCAGTATCATCTCTGCGAATATACATCCAACAGCCCACATGTCGACAGCCGTCGAGTGTTCTGGCATCACGTACAGCAGCTCCGGCGCTCTGAAGAAAGACCTTGGTGAGAGTAGGTATTCTGATACCCTAGTAATTTTGGCGTACTGTCCAACATATGTTCGAACCGTGCCACATAATTCGATTATAGTGTTCTAGCTGTAAACACAAAACACTGATTTCATAGAGGCGAACCGGGTAATCATCACTTTCTCGAATAGCAATAGCGGTGCGGTCGTCACAGGTCTGAGGCAACAAGCGCTTGGGAGAAACTGGGTTTTTACCACTGCCACACCCTTGTCAATGACCACTTCCTTTGCCAAAAATTCGCTTCCAAAGTACCTGCCAAGACTTTTCGATGATGTTTCTATTGAGCCCCGCTTTATAAAATATATAATAAGAGGATGGACTGCATAGCGGTGGATTATATTTCCAAGATTACTAGGTTATTCATTTCCGTCTCGAGTAGTAGTGACATCAACCTAAATTTTCATATGTAAGTATTATGGGCCACGCGGTCAACCGATGAACGGTTCTTACTTTTTTGTTGCAGAAGGAACTTTGAACAGCCAATGGAATTCTGAAATGCTCGTGAGACGTAGGGGCAACAGTTTTCTTCTCTGGGAGAAGTAGGTGGATTATCAGGTGATTCCAATAAACTACCACAAATGTGGGAAGGAAAACCAAAGGAGTAGTTTACATTACATTCTCATAAGGTCCCAACCAGAAGTCAGGAGAACGAAAACATTCTTCACATGTGCTGATCAGGTGAGAAAGTGCCGATGGGTGTCAATGAAACAAAAAACGAAAGTAATATAAGAAACAGAAAGTAGGAAGGCGACAAGAAACAAAAACAAAGCTCTATCATGGCAGAATAGCAACTACGTGTATCTGTGAGCTGTGACTGTCTGTGATGCGCCTACGGTGATACTCCATTTGGGTTCTCTATTCGAAATTATTCGTAGAGTAGGACGACGACATCAATGAGCATGCTTGTTTTCGATTTGATAAGAGCTCGTGTTGTCTAAATTTTGTATATTCTAACAAGGCTCGTTAAGCACGTGCAAGCAGCTTAATTTTTGAAAAAAACCTGAACGAGTGTGTACTATAATAGCTTGTTGAGAGATGAGTTACAAGGCGGTCACACTTACGCCTTTGATACAGTGTCATAGTTAGGTATGGAGCGGCATTCGAATTTGTTTAGGTTAGTTCTTGTTATCTTCACCAAGCGAACAGATTTTTTTGAATGGGACTCTCTTGTCGTATACCAGGCACAGTTCTGTGTCCATACCCTACCTACTCTCCGCTGCAACCCGTTAAATCCCCTGCCGCACCGATGCTTCCCTTCTCTATTCCGTTCCATCCCACTTACCCGTTCCGATCAGATGCTGATATGATAGACTTAGACCTCTTTAGCAGTATCCATCACTTATGCAAAATTTCAAGTAATCGTCATTCACCTGTACGGGAGAGTCGCAACATGTTGGGTCATATAAAAGCAGTGCTCATCTGCTTCATCCATCTGATCTCTCATGGCAAGTTTCGCCATACCAAAATCGGCAATGCGCAAGGTGCAATCGCTATTCACCAACAGGTTTGACGGTTTCAGATCACGATGAGCGATGCCGGCGGTATGGAGATACTGAAACAGACGCCGTAGATAAATACCTGTTATCAAACCGAAAAATGACGTCGTCTTGCTGGAACTTGCCAGCAGTCATCTCGAAAAATGCGAGTGAACCGTAGAGGTGATAATCAGACGTTGAAAAGGATATCTATGGTATTCTTCCTACTCACCTGCACAAAACTCGTATCGTTTTCACAGCATACTAAAGCAACATTAACATCTAACAACTTTGGAGAGAATACCTCTCCAGATTCGAAAGAGTCGTAGACGATGTAACAAACATTCGTCATCTGAGGAGCCCTCCTAAACTGGTGATTTTCTCGCAATACCTATGTTGGTGCAGGAGACTGTGCACACGATTACGCCTCCAAAAGTGAGATCGCTGGACTAGGAGATCATAGTGACTTTTAGACTTGTATAACACTTCATATAATTGTATAATATATAATAACGAGTCTATTGTGTAATAGTATAATATTATATATAATAACTTTCTATTGAGGCCCATTTTTATTAGTGCTTTTGGCATATGAATATCCACGTGTAGCTTGCCATGCTCTAACACGTGGCGGACCCAATCTTAGCCGTGTAGGCAAACCGACGTGCCGTCAGAGTTACATACCTATATTTTTATATCTCTCTAATTTATAAAGCAGAACTTTGGTGTGTCGGTTTGTATGTTTGTCGGTCTCTCCGTCCGCAAAACTTATGATTACGACAAAAGTAGTGCAATGGAAAACCTTGATCTATTCTACACTTCCTTCTCATATATAAGGCAGTAACTTGGTGGGTAGGTTGATGGAGTAGAGTGAGTACTGCGGGGTGAAGTGAGTAATGTGGAGTGGTGTGGGTAATTCAAAACTGGGATTTCAACCTGTACTGGCATCGGACTTTGTATGTCTACACAAAAACCGGAGATGATAATGTAGTTGGGATCCCTCCGCTTTTTTTTTCAACATAATTCAACATAAGGAGGTTAGCCCATAATTATGCTCATTGACGTTTCCTAGCCGACAACCTACAGTTTTTATGTGAGCTTTAGGAGGGAAGGGGTATCGAGGTGGATGAGTCAACTGAAGATTCAACTCGTACCCCATCCTAACTTCTTGCACGAGGTAATCATGGTGCCCAAACCCCGCGACTCCTCCCCTAGAGAGGAAACCATATTCCTTCGCCTAGGACCGTTTCTAGGCACAGGTCAGGTCGGCTACCCCTCCTCTGCACTCTAGCCTTCAGTGTTGTATAAGATCAGTGCTCCCGGCGATTCGACCAGTATAAATATAAATGAAAAGAATAATGAAAGCCCTAAGCAAAACTGCATCGAATATTAGAGAAACGCTGATGAGACCTTTCGGACCATACAAGCCGGCCAGATTGGAAAATTAGATGAGGGACAGCAATGCGAGCAAGCAGGGTTTCGGAGAGGGTTCACACAATCGATCACATCCACAACGTTACAAGACTCACTGAAGTATCGCGAGAATACAAAGAGTCGTTGCGTATTACGTTTATCAAATAGAAGGCCTTTGGTACCGTTGAGACAGAAGCGGTAATCGAAGCCCTGGACAAACGAGGTACTCGTACTAAGTATGTAAGGATGCTTCGTGAGCTCTACAACAACTTCACTACCAGGATCACTATTTTATAAAGAAGTCATCATCAACATGAAGAGGGGGGTTTGATAGGGCGATCCATCTCGCCCAAACTTTCAGTGCCGCTCTCGAGAACGTCATGCGTCATGTGGAATGGGAAAGAATGGGAATGAAGTTCGACGGCCGCTACTTACATCATCTCCGCTTTGCAAAAGACGTGCTTATACCACCCAACGTCGAGCAGGCGGAACAAATGCTAGCTAATTTCGACAAGGCTTGTGGAATGAACGGATTACGTCTGAACCTAACGAAGACGATAATCATGCGGAACGGATTAGTACTCCTTTCGTACTGAACGGAACACTCTAAATGCTCCAGCTACGTGTATTTAGGTCGGGAAGTCAATATGATGAAGAACCTAGCACCAGAGCTGAACAGACGGAAACGCGCGGCGTGGAGAAGATTTAAGAGCATTGAGGGAGTAGTGAAAAACACAGAGAACATCCGGCTCCGCGCTCACCTTTTCGATACTGCGGTTCTTCCTGCCTCGACATACGCCTCAGAGACTTGGACTCTACGATAGTAGGATGAGCATGCTGTTAGTGTCATTCAACCCAATGTGGAAAGGACGATGCTCGGAATTTCGTACACGCAAGTGCAGAAGCAAATCCGGAGTCCCGAGCTCCGTCGACGAACGAAGATCAGGGATGCCCTTTAATGTGCCAACCAGGCAGGCCCCACACGCTATGCGGTGCCGTGATACCGTTGGACCAAGGCGGTTGCTGACTGGAGCACTCGGAACGTCAAACGATCACCAGGACGGCCGGCAGCCAGGCGGTCAGACTTCTTTCCGAAATCTCTGAACAAAAAGAGTGTTTCGCCCCGTATCCCGAGCGAGTGCGATTCACTGGACCACTATGACTCGCGGCATGAATGAATGGAGATGTTACTGGCACCCTTCCTAGGAAATCGATGATCAACGGACGAGAGGTGATACAGGTGATAATACTTTCTGAACTCCTAGGTTTTGAGCCTTACAACCGATATACTTCTGAAAGCAAAAGGGGGACATTCCGATGTGGAAGCTCTACCCCCTGGTTAGCTCTTTGGTTTTTGATTGCTTTTGGTTTTCTATTTGGCTGCAGTAGCATCGATGGCCTTGCCATTTTTTGGGTTGGTCAAGTTTGGCTGTCATGCTTGGAACAACTTTTGAATGGAACGGGTAGCATGAACGACTCAATCATTTGGGTGTGGGAATGAATTGAATTAGAAAACCTGCGATGCATCAGAGCTGCTGTCGGCGATAGAAACCAAATTCTGAATAATCAGGAAAAAGCAAAGCACTCCCCTGTACCACATTCCTATAGAAGACCATATTATCGTTCCTGATTTGAGAGAAACACTCCGGGAAGCAAAAATTAAAAAAATCCAAGATTGCCATCCAAGAGAGTACGTGAAGTAAAATACGAATGCATGACCAGAAAAGTTGAAGCGTCTTCTTCAAGAATCCTAATTTTCAAACTGCAGTGAGAACGAGAGAGTTCTCAAATTGGGATGATCTTAAGACTTTTAGAAAAAGAAATCACAAGTGGGTTTTTACTTTGACCACCCATGTAGCACTAACCCGAAGTCCCATCAGCAATTGGTATAAGAATCTTCTGATCAAATAGTCGTCGAGTTCATTTGAACAACCATGAATAACCTGATGGAGGCTATATTCCATGAGATCCATCACTGAAATCACCAATTCTTCCTCATTTATTCAGCATGTATATTTTCTATGCTCACTTTCTACTTTTCTATGCCTGCTTACTAATTTTCGAGAAGCCATACTAGGTCTTTCTCTCAAGTCAACGACATGAATACTGAGAATGTTCTTAAAAATATGGAGTAGAATAGTATAAGTGTTCACAACAAGGAAAACCTACCCAAATAAACATTTATGCCTAATGGTCCTTTTGTGCGGAAAATATCTCTCATTGACACTATGTTATCATGATGTACATGGCGTAGCACACGAATTTCACGTAGGGTACGACGTGCCAGAGTAGGTGTCGCAGAAGCGTGACCAATCTTCTTTATCGCTACCTGAAGATAGTGAAATCAGGCAAAAAAAAGTGTGCATGAGCACTATCTTACTGACTGGTGGTCAAAGAACCGTAATACGAATATATGCAACTTCTTTGGCATGCTAAGAAAGTTGATGTAGCAATAAGGCACCTAATCACGCACAAGTTCGGCGAATTGTGGACAAGACTTCAGCCTTCGACGGCACTCGAACCCGTACTTGCCCTTTCCGAGCACCTCGCTCATATCCATTACACTAGCGAGAACTCGCTTGCTCTCGCCTTCAATGTTTATATGCCATAGCTTAACAGCATCCACGTACAACGGCTTAACACCTTGTCTCGTCCAAAGTCGCAGTTTTGTCCATAACTCGCCAACCTTGTGAGACTTTCGCATCGTGTATTGCGGCGAAAAACAACAGTTAACAAAAAAAACCTAATTGCGATTAGAGGATAGATTATGTCAAATGTTTGCCATGGAAGCGTGGAATTTGGTAACTTTCGTGTTCACTGTACTCACACACATAATAACTGCGTGATCGAGACTGGTTTCTTCATCCCTTTATGATATTGAAATTTCGTACTAGACCTGGTACATTTGTGGCCTGAACTGAAACACTTCGCCATTCCATTTTGCCGTCATCCCTCGAACGAGCCCCCGTTGTAGTGACAACTTTGAATTCGACTCTGCCCTCCTCAGTTTTAGGTTGCCAATAAAAACTGTGAAATCGCCCAGAGACGGACCAATATTCAACATATAGTTCAAGAAATTCTGCTGCTCTTAAGTGGTATGTCTAATGAACTCGATCAGGAGCAATTGGTTTGGTATGTCGTTCATCTAGAGAGGGCTGCTGCTCAACTAATCACAATCAGTGTAAGTGGCTAACAATTCAAGTATTGAGCAACGGTGAATGTCCTGCTGTAGTCCGGCTACCAACTGAACATTCTGTAATGGGAATTCGTGAAGTGGTTTCAATCGTACGAATCAGAAGTACATGCACATAGTGACCCATAAAACTCCAACGAAAACTTAGCGGATCTCCTTTTTAGCACTGAACTTGTCTTCAAGAAGTTGTTAGCAGAAATAGAATCAATGTTCGCCTTCAAGAAGTTCTGGTTTGTAATAAAGTCGCTGGCAATGAGGCATATTTCCGTCATTTGACTGATGGCAATGACAAATGCTATACTTCACAAAAGTAGTCACACACAATTGATGGATCCGACTCAAGCTTTTTTTTTTCTACGATATCAAAGATATAAATATCGAAACAAGAAAACAACAACAGTTACTTGGAAGCGGCTGAACCACACTTTGTCCTCGCCCAATTTACTTGCTCGAATGGTTGTTTTCTGTAGTACACTCTGCGCCTCATCTCTTCCTGACACCTCAACATTGTTCCAAGACGTCCTTGAACTTCACTAAGCTCACATTTTTCCTCAATTCATGAGCATTTTCTTTGCATATCTTCCTCAATGTACCCAGCTGGCAATAGTAAATTCTCGAGGGTGGTGACCGCTTTGTTCGCTCAGCAATCAGGATTTATGATCTTCCCAACATGTTGAAGACTCAAGCAGGACCAGTAAAAATTCATAGCCTTAAAAAGGGAGATGCAGACAGACCGACTTTAGAGCATCGTTTTCATGCAAAGAATTTTGAACTTCTTTTGTTTCAAGTATTCATGAACACAGCTACCACCTTATCTCGATAATCCTGACGGTTTTTTCGAAGCCGATATGGTTTTAGGACACATTATAAGATGGAGATTAAAAACAAAGGGTGGTACTGCTCTGCAGGACGATTTCATGAACTCCACGATTTATATCTTCTCGATTGACGCGAAAATCGGCGCACTTAGAGAAACATAAGGCTCCTCCAAAAAAGAAAAAAACAGGGGCTGGACGAGACTGTGACGAAAAAAGCTGCATGGAAGGGGTATTCGGACGAGCTGTTCGCGCCATTGCATACAGTTGGCTGTAGGACGCTGTTGCGTGCACGAAGTGGGTCTCAGTGCTAGTGGTAACCTCTGCAGCTTTTAAACCGCTTAAAAACTTGTACGCCTTGGGCGTGTACTTCGGCTGAGTCGGTTTTGGGGATCCTTGTTACGCCCAATCGTCACTCTTTTTCAAGGGGGGGGGGGGGGGCGGGACATGTACGTTTGCCCGGAGATGTGTGCGGCGAAGTTCGTGGCGAGTGGCGGTTTGAGCGACTTTAGCGCCTACCACTGAGGCCCAAATTTGAAGTAGAGTAGTATAGTAGGATCAATTGGTCCTGTTAATCTTCTTTACTTTGAACCTGTGGCTCAATGATAGGCGTCAGAGTCGTCAGAATCGTCATGAATTTCAATTTGCTGCGCGCATCCTCAGACGAACGTATATACTCATGCCCGCTTTTCGAGCCGACAGCGTCTCATAGGCTATGCTTGCGTGCCATAGGTTCATCCTAGAAAGGAATCTCGAAAAGCATTTTCAACGTAAGCTAGGCCTTTAATCAGTGTAACTCCACAATGGACAATAACAGGATAAGATATGAGAAAAAACTTACAGAAAAGCAAGGAACAAAAAAATTGGTCAAAACTGTGTTTCAACCTCTTTACATAACTATACCCTAGGCCTACATTCAATTGGGGCTTTTTTACATTTTCAACCTGGCGCTGTGGTCGATTCATTCGTACGAATATAATATTACTCATCATCGTTCACCTTTGTGAGGCCCCCATCACTGGTCGTTTCTTCAGCTTCGCAAACGATTCCGAACGCTCCCGCTCCAATGCTACGAACTGGTTCGTATTTCTCGGCAGCCGTACCAAATTCAAAATCGAGATGCAACTGACGACGTGCCAAATCGTCTAACACCCGATTAAATCCCGTTTTAACTGCCGGCATCAGGAGATCTAAAACGAAGTTGAATATTCACCTCTTTCTTCATGTATCCGCACAAATAAACAGAATTCTACATGAAACATTGCAAATGAAGCGATCACTGTGAAGCGGTACATCAAGGTTGGGAAAGGAATATCATTTCAGAACCAGCAACAAGAAGGATCAATCAGAAAAATCGCATGAGTATTCAATAGCAATTATCGAAAGGAAATCAGAAACGGAAACTGAAGATTCGGTTATCAACGTTATTCTTAAACAAAGCTAAACTAAGACAAAGCAGAAGCAGCAAATATTGCAACGACAAATGGGCAAAGCTGGCTCGTAATCTTGATATAGATCCTAGATAAAAGGTAGAAGATCCTTCATAATTACTTAGCGCCTAGGAATTAAGATCGACAAATCTGGGATGAAGGTTCCCAAACTCACGTAATCAAATCATGTTATATTTTAACTAAATGATCATTTGAACTGAAGTATATGGTCAGACGAAAGAAAAGCTCGATTACCAAGTAGCTTCAGTGGCCAAAATGAACCAAAAAGAAATGGTCAAAAATGTTCCAGAGAGGTGGCAAAATTGAATAATTCAACTAGTACTAACATATGTATTGTACAACTATGAAGAGAATGCTACTGAACATGACTTGAGCTCAGCGTGTGTCGCGAAAAATTGACGGGAATCCAAAGATGTAACTGGACCAATGTAAGACACATGTGATTGGAATGAGCTCAGTAGTGAGTAACACTTGACCATTGCAAATGTCCAAAAGATTGATGACATTGTGTGGTTACGAAAAGAACCCAGTTCGCATGCAAAGGCGTACACCGCTAAAACAACGTTAACCAATATGATTTATGTAAATATCCGCGAATGTACACGCGACATTGAGAATATAATGCCAACGTATCACCCTACACGGAGTACTTTTAATCCTCAATCGTGATGGTGACGGAGGCACGCTGGAGGGCCGGCCATGCCCCATGTTACCGATATCATTGCGATTTCTATACATTCACAATTTTCATCAACTTCGTGTTCTAACCAGAAATATAACTACTGACTAAGTTCATAGGAAACATAACATTCCGAAGCTGTCGTCTTTGTAATGTACGTAGAGACTTCCCGCTCATCTCTGACCACTTATCCGAGTGCATTTTACTCCATTCTAGTTATATTACTTAACTACTCAAAAACAAACCAATTAGAAGAAGTGAAGTACACGAAGGTGAGAAGTCATCTAAGATGCCAGTGGTCTCCATTCTTGTAATAGATGGGGAACCCTCAATTCGTTGGGATGGCCAGGGTCTTTTGATACATAATTGTTTACGAAGAGAGGAAGATAGGTAGAATAGTTTATTTGTAACGAGAAACAGTAACTGAAGATATATCTAGGACAACGGCCCTCTACAAGTCCATTAATGAAGGAGACGGGTTCTGACAGGGGAAGGGTGGGAGCGAGAAGTTGACAAGCGAGTTTCGAAGGTTAGTGTTCAGGGAGGGGTCTACGCTATCATTGTGACTCATCCTATGATTTAACGATTAGGTTGACTGGCTGTTGAAGAAGAGGAGCGCTGAGCATACGGAGGAGACAAAAGTAATTGACGATCAGTTGACTCTTACTAATGATTAGTCACACATGAGCTGAGAACTGGTTTTAGACTTACCACGAAAATTCTGTAGCTCACTTTACATCCATACACATACATATAGGCTCTTCTACATTACCATTTAACAACATTCACAAGAATGCAGGTGAAAATTCTGCTTCGTGAGACAAACTCTCCTCTGAATCATTATGATTTTAGATGAGGTAAAAGCTCATGTGGTCTATGGAAAGTTGGAGTAGTTAGGTTAGTGCCACGCCTTCGGCGTGGGCTAGCGAATCAAGTGAACTAACTGCGTCAAGACGTAACTATCAACTCGAGGATTTGGCACCACCATTCCGTTATCAAATAATGTCGGCAAGAGGTCGCAAAAAGAAGTCACCGAGAATAAGCGACACCGATCAATTCGGAAGCTATAAAATTAAAGGTCTGTGCGCACTGGTAAACCGTACTCCAAGAAATGAACCACAGTTCTGATGAGCCGACACTCGCATTTCTGGTTTCCTGCTTTCAGGATTCTTTTGGAGTATAACGATACGCGGCAATATGATGCTGTTTTGCTTCTCCGAAGGGTTGCCGCTTTCAGAGAAAAGAAGGTTGGATGAAAGAAGAGCGTAACTTCAAGCAGAACATTTATTCATTCAGAGACCAACTTTCCGAGGTAGCTCATTCGGAAGTATTTAAAAATAGAAGCGGTAATCAAAACAGTAAAAGTACATAGCGCAACAAGCATACAGCAAGAATGAGAACAGACGGTGTACAGCTTTGAATGAATAGGGATAATACCAGAAAAGAAAGTTCGAGTTCAAGTTTTTTTTTCTTGGGGCAACGATTTTGCACATAACGTAGCATCATCGTAAAAGGGATACTTTCAATTCAAAACCCGGCCACCCTTCCCAAGATGTATGAAGCTAAATCCAGCTCAGACTCAAGATGCTTCGTAAACTCGTGATGCATCGAAGACGCATAAAGTGTATACTTAGCGCTTACCTTTTTCGAGCATAACTTAGCTGATTCTCCTGCCACATCCAGTGTGGGTCAGCGCATACACTTAAAGAAATACTAAAAATTGAATTCTAGCCCCCAGTCGACACCTCTTCGCTCCTTGGGCTCCTTGAATAACAAACATTCTTACTCGATCTATATCAATTATTGATAGGAGCATCACTTAAAAAGGAGTGCCCAGATTTTAACTCAATATTTTTGCAGCTACGTTGGATCAATTGTGATAGAGGACTCTATGGTACTCAATCGCTTTATCAGGATAATCGTGTTCTATATAGCTCCCCTTTCTCAGATACACAACAGCCACAATGATCATCCTAACTGAGTTCTGAGATCAACTCAGAAGTATTCTTAAGGTCTACAGGCCAAGGCACCATATCAAATAAAGAATGTTCCTCAAAGGGACGCTTGAACTTGGTGACAACAGCTCTGGCAATAAGGCAAATAGGAAATAGCATATTTGGAACACAATACACAGCTCATTCCCAAATCGAATCTCTCTAAAGTTGTTACGAATGGAGTGCTGCATATCGTAATGTTTGGATGTTGCTGCAGATATGTATTTCTAAACAAATACAGCTCAATACATGCAATATGCAGTGCATCGTAGAGCTAGTTACTTATAATTGTCTACAAATTTTTAATGCCAGGCTTCAGTACGAGAAATAATTTTAGAGGACAGTGACCTAGTGATTGGAAGGGCAGTGAAAGTGAAGGGTATTGTGGAATCAGGTCGAAGGAAAAAGGGTTTTGTGGTAGTAAATTGTACCGCATCGTAAACGGAACCGTGGGGTTGATGTGTGGAGTGACATAAATATACTAAGTACTGGAAAAGAAGAACACGGAGAATGAAGATTTCAATTGTTATCAGAGAAAGCAAATCCTCCTTAATAATAAAATAGACTGCTGGTGTTCGGATTGAGCAAAAGCTTTTAGGTGGTAACTGCATAATCTCCATCCAGTTTGTGTGCACGATGAAAGTAAGTTTTTGCATGAAGCCTTTACTGTTCAAAAACATTAGGTGATCAAGAAAATACTTCTTTTGTGCTGAAATTTCTTTTACGAAACTGACTAAAAAGGAAGTGGTTCTGATTGAAGCGTGGCAATAGACTAAATTTCTAACATCGACCTCTATGCTAAACCACCCATGAAACACAGCATTAGAGAAGGTTGCAGTAATTTCTAGATACTGCAGTGGAGTCAGCTGGTCATACCCAAAGTACAATCTTTTGATAGTGGAAGAAACCATTCGCGAAGAACTGCTTGATTGCCCTTTCACTAAAAGATGATCCGGAACAGCAACTTCACAAAATTACAGCTTGGAAATATGATACCAAGTGATACTACGAGGAAGAAAAACATCTTCAAGCCTACTGATCCCAGTAATCTTACGAAAACCTCGATAGTACATCGAATGTGTAGTGAGAGAGTGCAATAGAATGCAACATTCATTGAAACGTTTAGTTTTAAAACTTTATCTTGTCGATTATAATGTGAATGCTACTGGAATCTCAAAAAACCTGATTTATATTCGAGCCCAAAACTAAGTGGCTCACTATGGAAAACACTTTCAAACTGATTTTGGACACTAGGAAATTGAGAGGACTCAGTAGCACACATCATTTTGAACCGATGCAAAAATAATCTCATTTACAGGGTCTAAGAACTGCCACCTCCTGAAACACTAATCATCGGTGAGTTTATTGTTTTCTTGAACTCTTCACGAGGTTTGTAAACAGGCTTTATTAGGCTGACGTTTCGGCGATATCGCCTCCTTCGGAGCCCGAATGGATCATAACAATCTGTGACTATCCGACCAAACGTCTCCACCAACTCACTGAAGTTTGAGACCCCGAGGGCACGCAGGTGATTGAAGGAGAAGCACTCAGCGTAGCCTCGTGGATTCTGCGAAACCACCCGGCAGGTGACGGTACTAACCGACCAGTGTCAGAATGAGTAAGCTCTCGTTCAAAGTCAGTGCGGAAAGCCAATCTCAAACTATCTAATTATCGAAATATGTAGTTTCTTAGCTACACTTTTTAACGTAGTTGAAAATTGAAGAATATAACAAAATACTAAGTTTTGCAGGCCATAAGATTTTTCGAATGGTTAGAGGCATTATTCCCACTCATAAAATCCTAAAGGGAAATTCCAGTTCGAAGAAAATGACACAACTTACACAACAACCTAGTATTTATATTAAAATATATATTACATAACATAGAAAGGTGCAACACACGAATAAAGTGTTGATTCTTTCACATGCGTAGTGGAATAAGCCTCCCAAGCGTTGTGAAAAATGTCAGCACAAAGACGTTGATAAAAGCTCTCTAAGTCGAATTTAGGAAAGTTTTCTAGATGGATAACTAAATAGCTGCGTAAAATTTTCATGACATTATCGAGTAGATGCTTAATCATGTTCTGAAACTGGCAACGCTTTTCCTCAGCTAATCAGCAGTCGAGACTTTTATCAGTGTATAAAAGCAATCCTAGATAGACGCCAGATAGCACGTGCTTGGACAAATAAATGCACAGCCCACGATTCGATCTTTTCTTATGAAATAGCTAGAAAAGAATATGGCTTAATAGTAGTAACAGAACCATTGAGTAGTTGAGATTATCGGAGCCAAAACATTTGATCAATGGCATAACATCCAACCAGTTTTTGGACAGCACCAAATCCCCACGCACAGATACCAACTAAAACACTGGTTTGAACAATCGTGTACAGATAAGTAAACCAGCAAGAACATATAGCGTATGTTTGTCGAAAGAATCTCAAAGTAATTTATCACTGAGGCCTATCATATCTAACATTTTGTTAAATTTTTTCACTGGTTGGATAAGCGAAACCAAGTAAAAGTCTGTAGTCAATAGCAATATATAGCAGGATACTCGTGAGCAGTGTCGTGAAAAACCAAATAAAAATGTATGCTAGCAAAAAAGATGTTCTCCATCAAGTGGGGCAAAGTAGTTATTTTAACATGGAAGCGACCACTCGACTAACAATAGTCTGACTTTGATGCCTTTATCTGCTGAATAGTCGAAGTGCTGGCTATACATGACATGTCGGGATCCCTGCCGTGAGACGCCAAAATGACCTTGTAGGAATGGGAAGTGTGTGGATGGATCGCGCCGTGTCCAAGGACACGCTGACGACACAGAGAGTAGCGGTGCGTGCCAGAGTGATGAAGACGACTATAAGATCAGAAAAACCGTCGTGCCTTCTCAAACAGTGCACTCCGTCATTTGCAGTTCTCTCATCACAGAATGACCACTGACTACTCCCTCGGCGAACGCTCTTTTTTGCCGATTGCTTCCTAGGAGTAACGAAACGGATAGTGAGGGATCCGAGGGACGACTGCCAGAGAGAATCAGGCGTTTCCATACTTAACTTCAGTCGTCAGTTTCTGCAACAACATTTGATCGTCTTCTCACCAAGAGTTAAGTCATAACAACTGCTCGGAGCGACTTGTTAAACACAGGAGCTGCACCTCTTCAATCTCAGCGTGGTCACGGAAGGGGACAAAAAAATGTTCAACTGGATTGCGCCGCCCACACGAGAGCTGATACAAAATAGAAGAATGATTTGTGCATTATCGTAGTTGCATTTTGACTGTGTAATGCCGAATTTTGTAGACACATCCAGATACACGTCACTCGTACATAAATTGCCCTTATTTTTTCTGTGATTAATGCTTGAAGACCAATTTCAGCCTTCGATTTGTGTTCATCCCGTTCCAAGAGATGCATTTCATTCGTGAAAACGGTATACTGGTCGCTGAAAGAAAATAAAGCAAGTTTTGAACATTAGAACCGCTTAAACCAGAGAAATTGGAGCCAGTTTCAAACAGTAAAAGATAGCCCTTCAGCAGCCCTTCACTTCCACGTTAAATTGAACGTATATGCACTGTGGAGCAATGACCTTCCAAATGGTTACCGTCTGCAACGCAGTCACTGTTACATTGAACATGCCCTACAGATCCTATTGTTTGGCTCTGAAAAAAGCCTTGACCAAAAAGCTAAAACTCTTTCGACATTGGTTGTAGCGATTTCTACATGAAATATGATTAGCGCAGAGAGAAAGGTTTATATCGCATTCACCAACTTTACTAAACTTAGATCCTGTTCTGAAAAACAGAACTTCTGTACTTCACGGAAAATAAATTAAGAATAAAATTCGAGAGTTAGCGCAGATTAGTGATAAGATATTGTCCACGCTTAACTACGTTTGATCCCTCAACAGCTCGAAAACAAGCAGAGCTAATACTAATGACCCAAAAAGACAAATTTAGGCTCCGTCAGCACCTTGATTTTCAGCAAAACAACTACTAATTATAAAATAAAGAATTGCGCCTCAATACAAGGAGGTTTTTATTTTACTTCGACCCTCCTTTCCATGAAAACTTTGACTGCCCCACATAAACTAAACATTTCCAAAATAATGATCACATTTGCGAACTAGTTCTTATTGTAACAAGGTTCAAATGGTGATTAACTTACTTCTTTTTAAGGAGATGATAAGGAAATTGGAAATTAATTTTGAACTAAATATACATACGTGTAGACAAACTTTCGTCGAAATTCCATATGGGCACATTCCTTTGCGTGAGGTGATCAATCAATACTGACAGAAAGATCAAAAGGAACTGGATATATGAGAGGCAGCACGTTAAAATTATCTAGTACGGCATCACACCTTTGTTTTTACAACGGTGTGTATGGACTTTATCCATCAAGCCAGGTTACATTTATTAATGTAATCTTTCCCGACAGCACCTGTTCAAGGATAAGTCACAGAAAACAGCAGAAGACATGTTCATCATGAGCAAACTTGAGCATCAGTTGCAGCAGCAGCAGCAGTAACAGTAGAAAGATCCCACTAACGATGAATAAACTGGGTCATGTAGGTTGGAAACTTGTTGTCTAGGTGAGACAGGTGTGTGTCGCGGCTTCCGACGACCATCCGTTCGAACACACACACTCGCACTCGTCTGCACTAGCTGCGCGCTCTGTGGATGGGCGTGGTGGGTGAGTGCGATTTGTTTGACAGGACAGTCCATCTGCGCACTAGTGGTCCTTTTTGTCAGAGCCTGTTGTGAATGATTCTTACGCTCTCGTTAAACGAATGTGATGGAAAATCGAGCTAGTCAATCACGGCGGACCGGGTTCGAAAAGAATTAAGGGAGTTATAGCACTTGAGTCTTTCTAAGGCAGTCGATGCTAAGACACAAAATGCCGTCAATAAATGGTTAATTCTGTTGTTCTTCTGCCGTCAACAAATGCCATGATGAGAATGAATCGCCTTTAATTCCCATACATTAGCTTGATATATAATACCAGTACACGAGGAAGTAGCCACGCCCTCCACATATACGCGGCGCCGTTCTTACGTGAACTCCGCATAAACAACAACGCAAACGAGTTATAAGTAAGCACATCCTGCCACTTATACATTGTCGAGATGCGAAGAGTCACACGAACAAATGCGTGGGAGAATGTCAGGTCGGGTCAGAAAATGTTCATAAAGGAAATCAATGCGACAAGTCGAGATAAGCGCAACGTAGCAAAGAGTCGCCACAAATGCTACCGTGCAGGAAGGACGGGCAAATGGATAATAGCTCGAGTAACTGCTCAGGACTCAAAAGAGGGTATTAGAACTAAAGGAAGAGATACTGAATACAAACGACAACTAACACACAAGCTGAATAAGGTCACCGGAAAGTCTGAATACGTGCTGTGCTGATTCGATTATAACTGGTCCACTTAAACTATTGACCATTAATGTGGCTTAGCGTGCTGATTGAGATGCACGGTAACCATCGGTGCCACCGCCGCACATTTTACGAGTAATTCGTGTGGTATGACCTATGGTTGTACTTAAGCGCTGACACCACTCAGCCATCCACGTTTGGGAGGCTATTTCATGCATTACGAAAAATGGATGTAGCAAGAAAAGACCATGGCACTTCTGAAGCCATTAAGGTTGATGACCGCTGCTCAACTATCCTCCGTCTTCCTGCATCCCGTTTTGACCCATGAACACACGCGTTTTCCATCTAAGTCAAGGTTCTCGATGAACAATGGCGTAATTGTGAGATGCGAAAGGAGACAAACTTTGGGCGCAGCGCTTCGAACGACTAAGTTCTGAATGCTTTGCTGTACAAGCTTGCGCGTTTTCAAAGTCGTCGAAATTCATGGATGAAATCTGGATACTCCATGATTCGTTGAAGTTTTTGTAAAAAGAGATCCTGATTTTAGATGCCTCAACATAAGAATACTTTTTGAGCTTTCCACAAACACTACATAGTAATTTTTACCCATAAGTACAGGGTTGGCAAGAATGCTCTGCGACAAACATTTGGAAGCATTAAAAATTTGCACAAACAATGGGAATACGGTAGCAAGGTTGATAAACTTTTGGGAGATTTCTCTGGCAATCAAAACATTAGTAAACAAAGGCACGCACATAGGTGTCCGCAGCATTACCGCCGATGAATGGACAACACCCGATTGGTATCATTACATTTTCTTGGCATTCCAAATGAAAAACGCCGGTGCAGCGGCTTGATTTATCAGCAACCTATTGTGTGCTAGCACTGCTCGCCGATCATCGGTCAACAATCGGTTGGATTGCTTCACTGCAAGAGATACTAGCTTTCGAAGAAACGCCAGCATCGTCTCTTAATTTTGTGACGGTTAAAGGGAACCATCCACTATGAGTTGCTAAGCGCAGATTAGATAGTCAGAGCTGTTCCTTAACCCTACGAACCCCAGTATTTGGCCAACGCGTTAGAAGAAAGACGTCCAAAACTAATTTTTGGCCCTCACATGGAGGCAGCGCACGTCGAAATTTCGCTTCAGACACTTGTCAAAATTTCACCGGACTCGCTTCGTTCCAGCCGTACACCCAAAACATTGTCCCTTTTCGTGGCGTTGGGCTCAGCCTCCTCGAGCGTTTCTTCACGGGAAAAATTTCCTAACTTAATGTGATCTGAAAACGGCGAGGCATAAGTGTTGATCAAGGAAGAAGAGGAGGTTGATGATCTTTTTGTGAATGCATTTCTAAAATTTGGCCGATCTAGAAAATTTTAGGAGTGAAGTCAAAATGGCTTTCATTTTGCCGCAGGACTCTCTTACCAGCCAAAGCATGCGTAGTATAATCAGCCAAAGCGTTTAAATTAATTTAGAATCAGGGCAAAGCAGCTACGTTGATTTACATTGAAATACTGCGCAATATAATATCATCTACATATACAGTACCGTTCAAAAAGAAATCACCCTAAACCTTTTCTGCCATAACTCACCTCAAACTCAATCTTTTTACCTGATTTTTTGACAGCACACTTATCAAACATTACCGACTTTCCTGCAATGCAGAATTGGTGGCAGCTCACTTACGGCCAAGTGGGTGGATTTTTTCTTCAAAAAATTTGCGAAAGGGGCCTGTTCTTTGGGTAGATTTCATTGTGTTTTTCGAGTCTAGAAATGTCGGTGATTCTTTTGTTCTGCTAGCTGATCGCTCTAAGCAGAGAGGCGAAACTCTGGCTTTCGCCTTCCAACTGTGGAGCCTCTCTCCACCATTGCAACAGGCAATAAGCAGGAGTTAACCCATGCTCAACATTCAAGGCTGTTTGCTGTACCAACTTTCTATGATCACGAAGGCTGTCAGAGGTATTGATTCTCTGGTAGACCCAATCAAGCGAGCCAGCTCGGGAAGGCTACGGATTGGCGCTTTTGAGGACGATAGGAAGCTCGTTTGTGCGTCGACTCAAGATTCCAGACGAGCATCTTTCGATATAATGGCCGGTATATCGACGACGGCGACGTCGCTATCATCTAGAGGTACCATCAACAAACGCCTGTGGGTTGCTGAAATATATGGGGGAAGACTTGTCAAAAAGTATCTGGACCTCTGAAAATTAGACGAGCTCGACTTCAATGGGCGCGTAGGCACCTTCACTGGTCTTTCGACCAATGGCGCGAAGTCATCTAGGGCGAGTGGTCAAAGATTGTTCGGCTTGGTACACTTGGGTTTTGTTCGTAGACGACCTCTCAAAACACAAGTTCCGACCCCAAGTACCATTTGACAACACTCAGGCATGGTGCCTGCTCAGTATTGGTTTGGGGATGGTCTCCGAGCCTAGGCATGGGGTCCATGCACCATATTCTCACCACTACGGCCCAGCAGNTATTTGAAGAAGAATGGAAGGAAATGGATGAGTGCATGATCGACAAGTTGTTCGAATCAATGCCCCGCAGATGCCTAGCCGTCATCGTTGCCAACAGCTTTACTACAAAGTATTGGACTAGTAGTTCATTAGGTTTTAATCTTATAATGACAGCGTTCAAGTCTAGTGATTTATTTCAAATTATTGAAAGTGATGTAATTTTGTCCTGTTTATAAAAAACTTTGAAAAGTGGCCTCTTAAACGAAATAAAAAGGAGTTTTGTGAATTCTAGGATGGAGACATTAAATATCATCACTGTTGACAACATATAAAAAAAATCAGTCAAAAAAATTGAGTTCGAGATGAATTATAGCAAAAAAGGTTCGAGGTGATTTGTTTTTGAACGGTACTGTATCTAGAGACTACGCTATCAGTTGTGCAACTTTATGTTATGCACAACTGGTATTATCTAGCAGAGGAAAACCCCGATACGAAAAGAAAGTTGCCATGCGAGTAGGGTTTCCAATGATGAAAAGACTGCTAACGAAAGCGAAATTCATGCCGCTCTCCGATGGAACTGGAAGGTCACATGCTTATTCTCTGTTGTGATTTACTTAGAAGCGTGAAGTGAATAATCGCTACGCGACTTGTAGAGTGTTTAGAAGACGACAGTTGACGTCGGGATATAAATAAAAAACCTCGTGAATTATAGCGAGCTGTCTGAAAGCTACATAGCATCCAAAGATCATACTAGATCATAGATCGTCCTTATCATTGGCAGAGTGATTTCAACTGAGTTCAGGTGGTGCACAGTGAACAAAGGGGAAACTTGTAAGTGTCTACTATCACTCAGCCTCGGAAATGAAGTTTCTGGCTTATCTTTTGATCTACTACTACTCACCCTGCGCGAACGGCACTGTCTAACCAGTGGTAAGTGGTCTAACATTTGCACTGGTTGAATTTGAGAAAACATTGAACATTTCTAGCGTCCAAGTGCAACTGTCTACGAATCTCGACATGTACCTTTTCCGTTGTGGAATTTACTTTTTAAGCAGTGCAACAGAGATTGTAACGATTGTTTATTAGGCTGACGTTGCGGGGCTTTCACGTACCTTGGAGCCAGCCTGGAATGACAAAAGCATTTGAGATACCTTTCGGTCAAGCAATATTCCAATCCACTGAGAAAGTTCAAAAGGATTGGACTATAAAGGACCTTATGACCTTTTACGAAACTTAAAGCGCAGTTCACAAAAAATTGTCTCGGAAATATCCTCCTAGAATGAGCCTGTGGCATACGAATATGCCACAGGCTCATTCTAGGAGGGGACCAACTAGAATTTCGTCCCAATACCTCTAATTTCCGTCGTGATATATGTACCCGTACAACTCTTACTTTCACAACTTCTATTAATACCTATATTTCACAGACTCTGCCAAACTTTCCGCTCTCTTCATGGCCGATGCACTACTCTTTACAGACTTCCGCTTTCCAAATGAAAAAGGATACCTTAAGATTGTCGTGAGCTGTGCCTTTAACATAGAGGCCCCTTACCACTTTACTAGCAAATTTTACAAACACTTTACTCGCTCTGAACAGATTGAGCTCACTGTTTCTGAATGAATTAATAGATAATTGGGACAAGGAACTTACGGTCTGAGATAAACAGCGAAAACATGAACAAAGACGCATTTGCATAGTCTTCTACAAGTCCAGAGCGATCAAAAGCTCCTTCGAAAATATTGCGACGTACAACTGTCCGCTTTCGCAACTGGTTGTAGCTCGTGTCTTGATTTTGCTCTGTGGTCAACTTGTGACTGCAGTTCCGTTCCATACCATATTCGTGTCATAAAAGCAGATGCTATCGAAAAGCTTAGTATTTAACAACAGAAAACAGGGGTTAACCTAGACGTTATGCGAATTCAGTTTGACCCATATACACGAAATCATAGGAGTAGCTAAATTCTTGCATGGGAGTACAGATGATCTAGAAAATCGGGAGCAGCTCTTAGCGGACTAAAACTGCTATGCAGTCAATTTACACGATTATGAGATACGTTCATTTTTTTGCTTTTCCGCGACTAACTGCATGAAACAATTCTGTTATAAAGTCATTGCCATGTACAAAAGTAGTTTGTAAAAAGACCGAAAGATAACTCAAAAGAATTTGTGAATGTTCAGGTTGTGATTCATAATAAGCCATAGTCAAAAAAAAAACAAGATGTGATGGCCTGATCAATTTCCAGGCTACCAAAAACCGTGAAATCGCGGAATCGCAGTAATTAGTTTTAATCGCATAAGTTCGAAATTGTAGGTACTGCATTAAGATTATACATCAGCTGCGTTTTGTTTCAATGTGCTCGTAAAGAGGTCAGGAACAGTTCAAAGAGAGAATCTTGGGATTTGTAGCGGATGGGTCTGCTTTATGAAGAGAAGTAGTGCCGAGTAAAACGCAATTTGCTAATTAAACAGAATGAAACCTACAATTGGAAGGAATTAGAGGGGGAGAAAAGGCTCTTTTGCTGCCTTTCAAGCAGACAGACTGCAGAAAAAAAGTGAGCAGAGAAATTTAATATTCCGGGTATTCGTATGTTTGTTCTGAGCTACACTATGAAGCTAACAGCAGATTCTGATTCATTTATCACAATAAAAATTCTCACAGCTCAAGCTAAACAACTCTACAGCTCAATCCACAGCAACACTTCTTCTAGTTCAGCAGATCCCCTTCTGAGCGACGAAAAGGGTATCAAGTACAGTAGAAGTATTGTATAATGTTCAAAAGCGAAATCTACCAATATAGTAGTGATGCTTGTTTAACACTACATTGTGAACAAAAGAGCAGGTAACTTAGTGAGATAATACTAGTGAGGAAAGATATACCAGAACGATATTAGCAACAGAGATGCTCATATCATAGCAATGTTTTTGGTATACCTCAATGCTTGTGTGGCGCAACAAGTGGCAGAGCAACGGCTAGCCCGACGTTGATGATGAAACTGGTTTTCGTGAAAACGTTAAGAAGTCGTTTGAAAAGAGACCAAATACACGGGTGCAACGAAGAGGACCAGCAGCACATGAAGAGGATACGCTCATACGTATGAAATATCGTATAAATATATCGTATATCGTAAATATCGTTGGCTCGGGCGCCTTCGAGCAAGTGTGCCTGGTTGCGGTGGTTTGATATTCGTTGCATCTCTCGTTTAAATCATTCCGCCCAACGCAGCCTCCCACACGATTCGCGCACTGGATCGCGCTAACTCAAGCAGCGCTACGCTACTGACGACGAACGCGTTCTGTTTGCGAGACAGATTCTTCAACGATTTTCCCTCTCTCTCTCTCTTTCTCGCGCAAGACGAATAATTGAAATGGCTCTCTCGGTAACAACGCCAACTCCTGCAGGAATGTGAGGTGCTCAACAATGGCAATCATTTTCGACTAGACCATGAGCGGGTGCTCGCAAAACGATGGGAACGAGCTAAAAATTGGCTCACGTGAAGATTCACTCTTGCACGCAGGTCTTCCCAGTACAGTCTGTTAGGCACGGAAGGCTATTCAGCTTCTTTAAAAGGTGTATCATATCAGAAGTTTCAAATTGAAGTCCGGTATTGCTGGCCCGCTTAAAAAACTTAATTTTACATGTGTAGTAGAGATAGTACTTTACTTTTTCCTTGTACAAAATGGGACAAGATCATGAGAGTGTCACTACTTACTGTTACAACGCCTGTGCAGTCAAAACGGAACAAGATGTATTTAGGACTTCAATCATTGGCCCGTTGCAATTAAATAGAATGTTGGTTCAGGAGCGGGTAGTTAACATAGCTCACATCACTTTTGCTTTATAACGAGCTTTAACTGGCTGGTGCATAACTTCACATCAACTGCAAAACATCAGGAAGGAAAAGTGAGGGATTAGTAACGTTGAAAAGAGGTAATAGCGAGAGTTTTTGCGCTATCAGTTTAACTTCGGCCGCGGATAAGACTCACCCAAACTTGAGCTTATCACACCATTGACATCAAGTTGCCACCAAACAGCTCGGACATCAAGTTGCCACCAAATATCGGCGCCGCAGATGTACCGTGTTGCCGGGTGATTGTTGGCCGACCATTCGCCAAGTTAGTCACTAAATATTAGAACAAGGCTAGGGGTAGAAAGAAAGGCACAGGTAAAATGCCTGTGAATATTGGAGCTCCCAGGTGAACTAGGGATTATAGTTATCAACCTTCTACATATGGCTTGTATGACCCGAATCCATAGATATACTATTAGTGAGGTGCACGATGGATTAGTTCATGAATATTATAAAACCTAGAGGAATTGAGACAACCTTTTTTTACCTTAAGGTTGACTGGAAAAACCAGTTTTTATATTAGGTTGATGCATGTATTTTTCCATCGTGTTTGATCCTTCAGTATTTCGTTTGGATGGATGTTGGTATTTCGCCATCACGTGTGTGTGAAGTGTGCACGATACCCTTTCATCACACTAGCTATCACTCGCCCTGAAGTTCACAGTGCCTCACAATTTTCACAAGGTCCTCACAAAGGATGAGGTCAGAAAGGCACTCGTCTACTTCTTCAAGTCCCAGTCCTGTCCTTCTGGGAGGATAGAGACGACAAGCCGGCGTCGAGCAGTGGATGGCGATGGTGCACACCTCTAATCTTCAGACTGTTCGCCATTGAGATATTTACAAAAATTTCGGGTGAAAGAACTTATGCATCAACCTAATTTTACATGCTGGAGCTGCAGAGGAACAGATACACGGGTAAGTCGCCAAAAACTTACACAAAATCATCATATTTTATTTTTCCTGGGCAACTTAACTCGAGTAGCAGTCATCGATCGATCTCATGACTTAAATTTGAAAAGAGAGCTAGTGAAAAGAAGCCATTCACAATTGTGGGGCATTATCAGTCTGCGATACAGTATTATTAACGGACGCCAGGGGAAGTACTGAGCATTGTATTTGATATTTAAATATCTAATCAATGACTCATAGTTGAGGGATTAGGTAAAAAATGACACTAAGGAAATCCTAAATAATGACTAATTCTAATGAAAAGGAACTCAGTCAAGTTGAGATGTTGCGCGATGGCAGTGTAGAACCGCAGGACAAGAAACAAATTCCAAATGGGAAAGAATGGTGTGGATGAATTCCTCACAAATCAGACCATCTTACTGGACGAGGTGTTAAGACTGCAGGATGTGATCAGACACAAAACATTTTTTAAAGGGTTTCTCTCCTCTTTGGGTGGGATTCGTACAGATGCACTTTGATTTCACGCGAAAGGACCTTTTTTNTTTTTTATAACGGAGCAGTGTTGTAGGCTTACTTGGCCAGACACTCGTGTAATGTCTAGAAGGAGACTCATACAACCTAAGATGAAGAAGGTCAACTTCAAGACCTCGAAAGAACCTATCGTTACCCGACGTACAAGGAAATATCGACCTCTGATTCATTTAGATTCTTGATGCGCTTGTTCAAGGTCCTGCACCGCACTATAGAAGGGAAATCGATGAACTAGTCGAAAATTTATAGTCCCAGGTCGGACTGCCTCGAACGAGGCAACCCCATTTGATTAGAAGGCTTGTATCATCTCTGTAGGATATCTAAACCGCCCTACTGACCACTGGTACTATTATACTTGTGCCATTCGTCAGCGCCTCAGAACCCCCCAAGAATGTCATGGTCTATGTGGTGAGTCCCTACCATGGTTACAGTAGAATTATTTCACATAATCGCCTTCCATGCTCATGACAGTTCTAAAGAGTTCTCGAGGACTTTTTTCGGTGCTCTTGATGGCAAAAGAAATCAGCCTTATGTGTTACACGTGTGTATCCTGACCTAAAGAGCGATTTCGTCACTATCTACCCTGAACGAAACGAAAACAATCTAGTTCTAGTTCGCTCCAGTTCTGTCCGAAATGTTTTCCAGTCCCTCGATCTACTTCGAATTTCGCGACAGTCAAGGGATGAATGGCAATATAAATGAAATGCGTGTTTACCTTGACTGAAAAAATTCTTTGACGTCCATTCGTGTGAACCACTCTTCGGTGGCTCGATTCACATTTCTGTTCCAATTGATTGAAATGCGATGACAGGGTTTTGAGTAAGGTCTTCGAACAACCTTAACAAATAGAAAAGAATAATTTCAGGCTTATAAAATCGCCGAATAAAGAACCGCTGGACCAGAGCCTTTTAGATGATTGGAAAACTTATTTCAATAGAGGCTCGCACTAGCAATTCAAAGCTGATTACCGTGAAGGCAGAAGTTGCTGCTGAACGGCCCTCGATATGTGAAGCATGCGACAAATACGTGCGACAAAAACATGGGCCTAATCCCTCCCATCTGGAAGGACATAGTAGCCAATACAGGCAAATGACGATAGCTGACTTTGGGTTCAGTTTAAGACATTTTTTACCTCGTTTTCTCAAAGTGTCATACTTAGACGGATTGAGAAGGCAAACACATTAGGCCACTTATTCTCTAAATGGACTGACTGCCTCGCAAGACAAAGTGGAGTGGTAACGTCTCCCAAAAGTGGCGTCACACTTGCCAAACGCTCTGAAAAGAACGGTCAGAATTTCAAGAGAAAGGATACTGTCGTCGCCACGGAATCACTGCCGCTAGAATGTTCTACAATGTCCTAAACCTATGAAGAAACAGTATCGTAAAGCTTCTAACTATCTAGTTTTGAGTGGGGCAAAACGGCTTCAAACGCCTAAAATTTCGTTGAGCAATAAGCAAAACGGCTTCAGATGTTTAAAATTCCGCTGGGCGAAATAGCAAAGTTTTCAATTCAGGTATAAGAAGATCGACTTGCAACCACGTCTTGGAATAAAAGAAATTTGAAGACCCTTTGAAACTCGCGAAATTTATCCATTCAGCATTTGGCTCGTAGCTTCTTCTTGCTGATGCTTTTTGCAACGATCCTTAAACCTGGTAGACTCTCGGTGAAATAAAGGGACCTGCTAGACTTCCGGTTATTTTCTTTTGCGTCATAACCCTTCTTTTGTTTGTTTTTGTTTTGCCCTAATGGAATCTATTGTATTTGTACCTGATTCTTTTCATCAGATAGTAAGTCTTCAGTGAGGTACATTATTAGGATCCGTCATGAGTCCTCTGCACTAGAACTGGATTTTCTCGTTACACGATCTGATACCTTCCATGGCTGTGACAATCATAATGGCTGGTCGGAGGCTGAACTGTTAGGGGTAGGAAGTACCTAACATCCGAAAATTAGGTCTCCGATTCCACAGGTATGCTAGTTTTGTCCCTGTGACGGAGTGACGGGAGGACGTTGAGGGGAGTGACGTTATCCCTATCGCCATCCGCTTACTGAAATCAAATGTGGAGAGCTCTTCAACTATCATACAGTTCTTAGTACCTATCTGACCTTCCTGTGGTGCACTTCTTCTTCGTTTCATTTATTTTTCTACGTACCTGACTGGAGGTCTGTCTAGCTTTTACTATGATCCATGCTTTACTTTTATTTTACCGCAGGTTTTTGAGATAATGTGATAGTGGAATTATACATAGTTAGTGCACTTAAGCTTGCAACAAATGAATAAATGAATAAAGTTAATAGAACTAGGTGGTCCGCATGCATAATCGAGTATCTTAGAATACGGTATCAAAAATCTTAGTTTTGAAGACATGCGCTGTAGAAACACAAGCCCCACTTTGCGCTGAATCATTTAGGTCATTCCCGACGCCTGTTCACGCTTTCACTGTTTCACCCATTTTGTTCTCCGAACGTTCTATATACGTTATGATACTGTGGATCCCGCTACTTTACGTTTTATTGAAACAAGTTGCATCGAATTCAGTGACGTTTAGTAAGTAAATTCTTTCTAACTTCCCTCATTTACTCAGGTGCTCTATAGCATCCCTACACCCATTCCTCTTCACTAAGAGGATTTTCGTCTTTCAGCTTTAGTTAATGACTTAGCTCGATTGAAGAGAGCGCTTCCACTGATTCGTAGTTCACTTTTTACTAGATTTTGCAATGCTTGAATGTGTCGCGAGTAGCAACGACTATGGTTTGAAATGCTATAATCTTCTAAAAGTGAATACAGTACAAGCGCAAATAATGATATTTTATCTAATGCTCAAGTATAGGTAACAGTAACATATGGTAACATAAGTAGTGAACTACTGCTTTTCTGCGAAACAGAAACAAGCTTTCAGTGGTGTGACAGGGACTTGGGGCTAATTCTAGTCAGTTCTCGGAACAATAAAGTAAAAAACACGTGAGAGTCAAAAAGAAATGTCCGTTGGTGACTGCTTTATCAGAGGTATTGTTCCGTTCTGTGCGATATGCTCCATTCGTCCCCTCGATAAGTTACGGAAAATCTTTAAAACGGAGAAGGTACGGCTTGAATAATTAAACTAGCATCTTGGCCAAATGATTTGGTGGGGTGGAGCAAGAACACTTTTTACGCGGTGGAAAGTGCATCATCCGTTATACTTCCTATTATCTGTATGACTTTATATTTAATACAAAATTCACTAAATCCTATGATTAGATTTAATATATTTGATTTTGCACAAGACTGCAAATCCCTGTAAAGCGATTCTGTGGGGACTATTGGTTATAACTACAATTTACTCGAGTGTCAACTACTCCTCAGAAATATTGGGCTGCTCCCGAAATAAGGACCCGATCGATTTTAATTAGAAACCCATATGTTCTGCTAATTCTTAATTTTTCCTGCTTTATGGACTGAAGGGAAACACCTTATCGACTTCTAACCTTTCTACTACGTAACATGTGAAGCTGTTTTTCAGCGTCGAAATGCTTTCTGCACAAAGTAGGGCATGGCGTCTCCAATTCCTATTCGAACGCCGAGTTGTTTCGAGTAACAGTGGGGGACTGCTTAAACTACTGCATTTTGAACGCAGCCAAAACAGGAGTAAGTTGTTTTCAGTAAGTGTTATGTGGATGGAATTTTACTGAAATTTATGCCAGCAAAGTTGAATACTTGAAGGATGGTTGCGCCTCTGTGGTCTACCACACACTTCATTCAACATGTCAGCTATATGGGCATAATGGTCATTTCAATGGCAAGTAAACTTACTATTTCATTTTCTGAGATTCTAAAGCTGCGTATGAGGTGGATTCATTAGGTGGGCTACTACACTTGGGGCCCTTGCGTCAAAACTCGATTCAGTAATGATACAGGCTGACCAAACATACCATCCTTCATCCTCCGCTCCAGAAACACTTTAGTGGTTACTGACTTACCTGATAGCATAAATATACTAAACTGTATATCAAAAAGCCGTTAGTTGACAGCCCATAATCATTGTATACCTAAATTGAATACGTATTCAATTCACGATTATCAAAAGAAATGTTCTCATTCTTCATTCTCATAATGTTCCCAAAATGGCTTGATCGAAGAAGAAAAAATTCATCGTATTTCTCGCCAGTTTAGACTCTGTTCCAGTTATTCCCCTATGCATTCATTGACGGACCCCAGCGTGGTACACGGGCTTAGGGTAACTGTGTAGCAAAAAAAAATTCCTCCAATAGACAAAGACCGTGACAAAGCAATTGCTAAGAAATACTTGTCTGGAGGTACAAACCAGACAGGTATTTCTTAGCAATTGCTTTGTCACGATTAAACATTCTCATTGATCATAAAGGGAAATTGTTGAACGAAGGTATATAATTTCATTCAATTATGAAATGCTCCATCGTCAAACAATTTATATGAGCTTGTTAGCTCCAACCTCTCCCACACTTCCTTGTTGCATACAAAAAAAGCCACTACTCTTGTCTGATACTTTGTAATATGTTATCCTGGGGAAGCCCAACCTGTCATAAAACTCAACTAAAACTTTGTTTGTCGTTACAGGGTCCGTCCCGTTTCGCTCACCACCGTCCGTTTTTGGTCCTCGAACATATCCACGCGATAATAAAGAACAACTTTCAAACAAATGGTCGACTCGCGGACGGACTCTATCCCAGAACTCGGGGACTTTTCCCACCGATACTTCGCTCTTTTCCATTGCATTATGCGTGAAGGAGGCATCTTAATAAAAATACTTTGCACTGGCGAGATTAAGAATGGATTAACACCACTGACGGGACATTTTAAAGTTTCCTCACCCCATATTCATTGAATATATCTTACACTACGGTTTTTCAGAATCTCAAGTGGTTCCGGCCATCGGTCACGACTTCTACGAGCGCACCAGTTGGGTAGGCGTCTGCCAAGATAAAGTTGGTAGGTCATAAGTTTCCCAAAAGTATAAACAGTAAACAGTGGCCCAATATACCTTTCACAATGTGCGGTCTTACAGTCCTCTTTCCAACGCCACTCTTTTCAGTACCGAAGCATGGTTACAGACAACGCCCATTGCAATACGCAGCTCTTGAAGACATGAACGGTGAAAGCTCCATGGAATTCCGAACAGGCCAGGCAGCATCTGCGGTAAATTTATGAGAAATCAAGCAGATTCGAATTAAGAAAGATTCGAGACTCAGACTCTCCCAACTACTCATATTTAAGAGTTTCATACCTACTACTACACGAAAGACTTGGACCACCTCTAACTTTGATGAGCCTACTGTTGGAATCCGCTTCCTGAATCCTACACGCAGCAGCGGTCTGATTTCAGAATTTTTCTAACCCTATTATGGCTGGTGTTTTATGCATCAAGTTTGGCTTGCACATAAATGACCTCAGCTATTTATCAATCAGTAATTGGTTGAAGGTGAACTCAAAGTTAGAGCGTATTATCCAGAAAGAGACACATGTTTTTTAATGGGTATGTTACAAGAATTCTTAGCCTTACTCTTAATAAAACCGACTCAGAGGCCATTCTACAGTGCGTTTCATAATTATAAGGTCACCCTCGATTTTTGCGATTCTGGAGAAAGCAGCCGAAATGGAATTTTTTGGCAAAGACAGAAAGATTCCTCATCACAATGTGCCTCCGTATTCAAATTTTGGTCGCAATATCCTTCACCTCAAATTTTTTATGGATTTTTTAAAGATAATGTCGGCTTTTGCACCGTTTCATAATTATAAGGTCACCCTGAGAAAGTAAATGATTTATTAACGTTGATGGCATATGTACAACACTTGTAAATCTATAGCTCCTCCTTGTTTAAGAGCAACATCAAAGAGCCTGTGTGGCATACTAGAACCTAGGTTTCGGAGATGTTCCTCATCGATTGCTCTCCATGCTTTGATAACTGCCCGCTTCAACTCTTCTGTGCCCTGGAACTGACGGTTATTCGCATAAACCTATCTGACTATTATGCCTCAAATATGTTCCATCGGATTGAGATCGGGACTGCAGGCTGGCCATGGCAGGACGCTTATTTATTGGCATTGCAGCCACTCATCCGGTGCACGGCTCACATAAATGGAGGCGTTGTCTTGTTGAAAGACATAGTTGAGGTGACGGCGATGGCATATAAAGGGTACTAGATGATGCTCCAACACGTTCTAGTAATCCTTGAAATCAATACTGCAGCTCACGACAACACGACATCATTGCAGAACGCACCCCACACCATAGGTTTCCTCCACCGACATTGCGACGGCTGAAGTAGACTGGATCCTTTCTCAATTCGCGTCAGTACCGCTTGTTTCCGTTAGGACCGTCTAGATTGAATTTCTTTTCATCCAAAAAGACGACCTAAATAGGAATTATTCAGCTCTAGGATGAGATTTTGATGCAGATGCTACCTTTGCCCAATCTCTCCTTAGGTTCATCTTTGCAATTCCGAGTCGAGCCTCGTGGCACCTTCTCCATTGCTTGCCTGATGATGTTCTCGCATATTCTCACTGCTCTCCAGACTGCAGTTTTCGACACAGAGAGGTTTAATTCCGATCGGAACTGGCTCAAGGAGGACGTACTGTTGGAAACAGTCCTCAGAATCTTCCGCTCGTCACGGGCAGTAATCTTTCATGGGTGTCCACTGCCGGTGTCATATCTAGGAACATCACGGCTCTCCAGAAATCTTTGAATGGACCAAGGGGATCTCCCTACTTGCCTGGAGATGGCTCGAGTGCTGAGCCCACCTTCATGGTGAGCCTTCTCATCATAGGAAAGCAGATGGCTGCGAGCCATGTTGACAGCCAGTTTAGAAATGCATTTACTACACATGCTTACCTTTTTAAGTATCTTTGAACACGAAATTTCCTCTCTCCCATGAATAATTGTTCACTTTCTCACGGTGACCATATAATTATGAAACGGTGCAAAAACCGATAAACTGTTCTAAGAAAGTTCAGAAAAATGCAGCTGCGGCTAAAAAACGGAAGCCTGGGTTATTCGTGCTGGGAAATCCGTTCATGATGCTAGAAAAAATCCTTAATGATTGCTTTTTTTGAAAGTGCAAAATTTGAGGGTGACCTTATAATTATGAAGCGCACTGTATGCTTCCTCAAACATTGATTCGTAGTTTGCCAGTATATACCAGTCACTGATCTTCTAGGCTATAGCGCGCTTTTGGTAGATTATAACCGTTCATAGACAACTTGATTAAGATAGACTTATTCGAAAACTTGATTACTTGATTTCAGAATGTCAGAGGGATGAGACAGTCAGCTACTTTGTCTTTTTCGGATATCGACTGACGTCCACTAAGGTTGCAGCTCGGCTCAAAGGAGTTGATCAAAGCAGTTGCATAATGTACTGCTCGCAGAATATTGTAGGTAAACAATGATGTAGTGCAATATAAATTTAGCAAGAGCTAGTAGAATAGAATCAGCGACGTTTGCAAGACGTTTAGTTTTATAGCGTCCGGCAAAATTGCGAAAGTTTACAGAGTTTTTGAATTTATTCTTCGTGTCATAATTGAATTGAAAAGCACTTGGTGCGGTAACACGTTACAAATATAACACTTTGTTCGATCAAAATCCACCGCTTGTTTCAAAGAAAAACAACGGTGCGGGAACAACAACCATATATGTATATATGTATATATATATATGTATATATATATATATATATATATATATATATATATAAGTGATTAGTTCTTAACAGCTACAGGAGGTGACAAAACTCCAGAAACTTCCCTTTTGACGGCCTGTCAAGAACAAATTCGAATAATTTTACTTGAATTAAGGTAAATCAGTTGGGAAACATGTACAATACTGCTACTAATTCATGGTCAACCGAGCATTATTGAAGCACTTTAGCTGAAGTTATGGCGAAGCGACGGTTTACGACGGATTAATCCGTCGCAATCCGTCGCTTCGCCATAACTTCAGCTAAAGTGCTTCAATAGTGCTGAAAGTAAGACCATTGGAAAGCTTTTCTCGTAAAGAATCCAAATATATGATGATCTTCCGGATTTCTCGATTTTTCGCCTTCTTGGGTATGTGTCAAGTCGTGCGTCCGAGGGTGCGCGCGGAAAATTGCGCCGCGAAGTTGGTGGCGAATTTGGACAACTCCGGCGCCTATCATTGGGGCCCAAATCTGAAGTAAGGTAGATTAGTAAGGTCAGCTGATCCTACTATTCTACTGTACTTCGAAATTGGGCCCAAATAATAGGCGCTAAAGTCGTCAGAATAGCTATGGGTTTCGCCGCACAATTTGCCGTGCGCACCCCCGGACGCACGACTTGACCGTCCCCCCATAAACCCTCCACTTCAATTATAAACTTTGTTTCCGATTTTTCGATCGTGTTATAATGAGGAGAGCATAGAATCCTGATCATTTTGATACCCTTCATGACATAATTTAAATATTTTTACCTCAAAGCAGCGGTGCGAAGCAAATTCCCAGATTTTTAGACATTTGTTGTTTCTTTGAGCCACGTATCTCGTATGACTACCGTATAACTGCTTGTGGGGAATGCTGTCATGTCATGAACCATATAACAGTGAAACAGTATTCATCATAGCGTGGTCCTTCCATTCTGCCAGCTGCATAAAACTATGTGTCAACGGGCGTGTTCTTGAATGGACTCGGCAATAGCGAAGGCGATAGACCAATAGAGATCGATGGTGAGGGGTCAATTAGCTCAACGCACGATTAGGAGGCCATTCATCCTTCTATTATCAGAATATTAGATTCACATAATAGAAGTCTTTAAGTAAATGCAGAATAATTCGTTCCCGAGGAAGTGCAATTCTGAAATGAACTAGCGAATCCTTGAAAAGTTGATCATTGAAACCGCTGTTTTCAGCTGAATTTTTCTGAATTCTATCACTACGAAATCAAAATAGCCATGATTTCATATGTTCATATTCCAAATATCCTTAGAAAAACTCAGAATGAAGTTTTCTGTTGAAGTGGGGAGTTTAAGGTTATGTTATATCTGCGAAAGCACCTCAGGTACTGAACACTCACTCTTCGACTTCCATGAAAATGATGCTGCAAAATTGAAGAAACTGAAATTCATGGCATGATTCCTCACAAGCAGTTATACGGTAGTCATACGAATACGCGGCTCAAAGAAACAACAAATATCTAAAAATCTGGAAATTTGCTTTGCACCGCTGCTTTTAGGTAAAAATATTTACATTATGACATGAAGGGTATCAAAATGATCAGGATTCTATGCTATCCTCAATTATAACACGATGCAAGCCCTTTAAAAATCGGAAACAAAGTTTTCAAATGAAGTGGAGGGTTTACGACGCGGTCATATCCGCAAGTAACACCCCAGGTGCTGAGAGACTCAACTTCCGTTTTTCCCGGAAAGGAAGGCGAAAAATTTGAGAAATCCGAAAGATTATCATATATTTTGATTCTTTACGAGAAAAGCTTTCCAATGGCCTTAATTTCAGCTTTATTGGAGCACTTTAGCTGAAGTTATGGGGAAGCGACGGCTAGCGATGGATTAATCCGTCGCAAACCGTCGGTTGATCATGAATTAGTAGCAGTGTTGTAGATCGATAGATTGCGCCTACGAATTTTAATCGAACAGCATTTTGTGCAGGGAATGCATCTTTATTGTCCGCGACGAGGGATCTGTTCTAAACTGGTTTTACTGCGATGAAACCGATGAATTTTTGGCAATCCAAAAAACTTCTACAGCTGAGTATATTGAAGTTTCTACTTTTAGATTTATGTATATATTAGAAAAAAACATCGTAATGTCATGGTTTCTAATTGCACCGTGCTTTCTAGGACGCCAGTGGAGTAGCAGTCCCTTGTTACGCTGCAAATTACGAACCTGCAGACGAGGAGTGCTACCTCTACGGAATTCGTCCAAGGCTTGATCGAAACACTGCGCAACTAGACGTCAATGCGAAATTCATTTTTGCCGACAAGTTTTGCGTGCAGAGTAGGTCTTTAACTTGGTTCAAGCTTCGAATACTCTTTTTTTAACCAACGCCGCCCGTGAAGTTCAAAATCGATTAATTTCGCTCGGTTTAAATTAAATCAGATAAGAAACAAAAAGATTTATCCAACTTCTCATACATTGGCAGTAACTTGAACCACGTCATCTACTCCGAAAATGAGGCGGTGTATTGTAACCTGATAGTTCTAGCTTCCTCGTACTGAATTTTGTGACCTTTTTTACCTTTACCGTAAAGTAAAGTAAAGTAAATGGTCAGTAAAGCTTTCAGCTTAAGGGTTCAATGCTGATACTGGCCGACCGGCTCCACAATTTGTACGTGTGATTTCTAATAAGCTATGGAATATGAGTCAATAAGGCAGGGCAAGCGGGGTCTCGTAAGAGATAGAGCACTGTGCCCGGAAAACACAGGTATGGGTTCGAGTCACGTCCGAGAATAAGTTTTGTTCATAAATCGCAGTCTCGGGGCTTCGTTTCTTCGCAGCTCTCTCCGCGCACTGAAAAGCGTGATATAGCGAGGAGGAGACGATGGCCCAAGTCCGTGAAAAACTTCGGAAAAACAGCGGCGTCAGTCGAGTAGAGCTTCCGATTAAGATGTTGTGGTCTATTTTATTGCGGAAGTGTACACCAGGAGACTTCTATTACCATCGCAAATTGGGAGGCTTCTGGAACTACATAGGAGTTGTCATGGATAGTGTGGGTCGAACTGATAAGGTCTGACAGTCTTTCACCCTGCTCATTCCATTTCGCTCCATGAGGCGATCCCTTCTCGTCTCGGTCAGTCAGATGACGTCACACTCGATCATGCTAGCTCGCAATATCATGTTTTCGATACACACTTCCCATTCAAACTTTCGTGTGTTGACAGATCGCTGTCCCAG
The DNA here is from genome assembly GCA_900617895.1 of Haemonchus placei. Taxonomy (NCBI): domain Eukaryota; kingdom Metazoa; phylum Nematoda; class Chromadorea; order Rhabditida; family Trichostrongylidae; genus Haemonchus; species Haemonchus placei. The sequence continues at coordinate 117,600 of UZAF01016161.1, forward strand.
TCCTTCCCTTTTCGAGCAGTCTGCTTTGGACATCAAATTTTACTAGCTTCTCCCGAGCGGTCCTTCCCAACGCTGCCGTATTTGGAGGTCGCTCGGGTTCAGGGGGATGAGACCTATTTATATTAGTGCTTTTGGCAATTGGGTACCCAACGAGTTGCTAGGCTCTAACCTGGCGGCTGGGTTGACTAAGGGTGCTAGCAGGCGATACTGATGTGAACGAGGAGCTTTTTAAGAGGGCCACAAATCGCCATTCAGATAATCCTCAGTCACTCTAATGCAAAGTTTTGGCAGCGATGGGCATGGTGCCAATTGCGTCGCACACTCTCCACACACTTTTTAATGGATACACCTGCGAGAAACGGAAGGTTTATCGACCCAGCAGATGGCAGAAACAGGAAGTCCATTTTTGGAATGCATCTGCGTCTTTAGGCAAGAATCATCAAGTTCTGGTCAGCGATTTACCCTCCTATCCGCCACGTGAGGAAACTCTACATAGCCTCGTCGGCTAACCGGCTACGATCCTTCATTGAGAGAAGGCAATCAGTGAAGGAGGCCCGTAGGCATTCCAAACATAATGTTCTGATCGGTTCAATGATACAGGATGTGTAGCTGTCATCGATTCACTTCACTTCTCCATAGAGTATTCGCAACTCCGTTGTTGATCGCTGTAGTCGCCGAATCCATCCATTATCGCGTAGTTTCTGGACTTTTGACAAGTCATTCGCTGAAAAAATTCGGCCGTTAGACAGGGGGATCATCCTGTGCAAAATGTTTCCTGCACACAATATTCTCGGCGTCCTTGTGTGAAATAGGGAATTTCGTTTCTTGTTGGTTGCACTGCTTCAAAGTAAATCTTGAAATTTTATGATCGTTACTGTATGTTTCCGAAGTTGAGTACACAGAAGCCAAAGAACCAGCATTGTAAGATGATATCAGAAACAGCAATCGCGTGGATAGATGCAAACATTGCTGCTAAATTCTTGATTGTGCCCTGAATTTTTCTGGCGCCAGTTGATTAGCTCTAAAACAGCTTCTAGTAATGAAAAAGGTAACTTGTACATATCCCGCCACCGTGAACTTATTCGAAGGTTGAAACACATTCAAGGGCTAGGTTGCTTCGGTTGAAAATACTGGATCACGGATTAAACTACGCCAAGCAATCCATCCATTCACGCTCAAGAACAAAAGGAGTTTTTGGAACATGTAAAAACAAGAAGATCTCTCAGTATGAAACGAAGTATATTGGAAGATGAGACTAGCGTGTCTCTCTATATATGAAGCGCTAACTTTGCATGTATGCATGTACATATTTCGCTTTGTGCGTCCATCCGCAGAATGTCATGTAGGCACGATGAGGATTGTGAAATGTTACGTGGGCGCATATTGGAATGAGTGAGGGATATGTTACGAAATAGAAAGTCTATGGATACTGTATTCTATTCTAATATAATCCATATCTAACTAACCAATATGGATTACATGGTGACCGTAAGTTGCACGCGTTAGCGTGCGCAACCCAACTGGTAAATTGTAAGGTAGCTCGATAAAACGATTTTCCAGCGAAAAAGGACTGCTCCGCCGAAACGCCATACATTGTTTATCCAACAAAACAGATGCATAAAAAGATTATAATGTCGTATCCTGGTATGAACTCTGTGGTCGCCTGTATTGCAGCTTGCATCGATAACAGGAAATGTAAAGTGAGTATTTTTGCTTCAAATAAGGGCAACATGCTACAAAAAGAGCTCCAGAGTGAGCGTTAGCCTTCAGTAGAGATTTAGAAAGTGAAGTAATGTACACAATACTCTGATGTCATCAAGGAATTGATTATGAAATTATATCAGTGTATCACATATGTGTCTTATGTGAGAGGGAAAAATCCTCGTGAAACTGGTATGAGGTTTTGGAAGGGAAATTCAATGCATGGCGATGCTTAACACAACGCGATATGGCAATGAAGCAAAAACTTATAAATATATTTTATCATCGCCTGCGCATCGCATGTGAGGGTCGTGGGAAGGACCACATTGGAGGATGGGCAACTGGGCTAAAGTCTCGCACTCTGACACTCACACTCTGATACTTTCTTGTGCGCAATAAGTAATAAAGATTATTTGAATCTCTCTCTTTCTGTCGCATTTTCCATTCTCTCGGAAAGTCCGCACCCGCAACATACTCCGTCAAGAATATCTCCGACTCCTAACGGCTGTCATAAGTATGTATATTCAGCTGAAGCACGGTTTAGTTGATCCACATTCTTCTAATTTTGTGTAGTAGGTTGTAGGTTCTGGAAATAATTGTCTCGATAAAACGGTGGTTCCTTCGTCGCAAAATTCCGTTCCTGGAAGTGATAGCGAAAGTATTGGCATGTTGGAAAAGTTCTTGCGCAGTGTGTGTTTTTGTTTGGGTTTATTCCCCCCCCCCCCCACAACCAACAATTAGCAAAAATATGCACCATCATTTTCGACAACATATTACCATTTATCAGGCAACTTGTGGATCCCGCTTGTATAGAATTCCTGAGATTTGGAGGGTAAAAACTCGCCGATGCACACCTCATCATGGTTGGTTCACATCATTGAACTTTTTATTTCTCAAATGTTTTGATAGCGACAGGAACAGGTGGTAATCTCTTGAGCCCAGATCTGGTAAAAAAAAGAGAGGGGGTGTTAATGTCTTTTCAAGTTTGAAGTTTCTTCTGTGTCGCCATGTACGGCTATCTCTAAACCTCGGCATAGTGTAAACGTTGATTTTCTCTGCTTGAACTCGGACGGGGTTGATAAATTAAAGGAATTTATAAAGGAATTTATCAACCTCGTCCGAGTTCAAGCAGAGAAAATCAACGGTTTCTTCTGTGTCTTAATCGCTATATATGGGTGAGCATTGTCGTGGAGAAACAAGACTTTCCCCTGTTTCTATCTACAGAATGGGCCAAAATTATGGTTACGGCGCGCGCTGACGCATGTATTACTGAGTTCATAACAAATCGTTCTCTTTCTTCCATTTCGAAAGGTAGTTTACATTATTGCCTTCCTAATGGTACTAAACTTTGGATAGATCTTGAAATTAATATAAGCTTCACTACCCGGTGAATAAATGGTCGCTTTGCATTTGGAAGCACTTTTGGCACGGTGCATTTACAGACCACTTAGCGTGAAAAGGTAGGAGGTACATGCAACCATAGGACGCTTCCGAGAGATGGGAACAATTGCATTTAGACGTGATGAACCTGAGATGCCTGCGATTATATTTAGGGGGAGTGTTAAGGAAGCAGGGCGAAAGTCTGCGTAGCAGCGAAGTTCATTCTGAGCCCGAAATGGCTAAATGAATGGATATCTCATGAAATTTCGTGCGCGAAATCGTGAAGTATCATCTGCACAACAAGGCCCTTATACGATCAAAAGTGGCTCCCCCAGTGAGCAGGCTAAATATAAGATAAAGTTGGCTCGCAAAAGTTGCCCCCCCCCTCCCCCCCCCCCGAAAAATTAACGTAGGGAATTCCTGTTCACCGACGAAAAGACATTCACAGTGAAAAAGGTGCTCAACAAGCAGGGCGACAAGATGTGTCGGAAGCTGGAAGAAATGGAGGTGATACAGCGCTAGGCTCACTGACTCTCTGCGATGGCCTTTGCGAGCGTCACCGCCGAGGCAGAAACACAGATTATTTTTGTAAATTGAGGTGTGAAGGTTAATTTGGAGACCTTATCGACGTCGTCGTGCACAATAGGACACTTTNTCAAATTATACCTTTTGTTCATAAGGCTCTTCCCCCCCCCCCCCCTCGAAAAAATTGACGTAGGGAATTCCTGTTCACCGACGAAAAAACATTCACGGTGAAAGAGGTGCTCGATAAGCAGAGCGACAAGATGTGTACGAAGCTGGAAGAAACGGGAGTGATACAGCGCTAGGCTCACTGACTCTCTGCAATGGCCTTTGCGAGCGTCACCGCCGAGGCAAAAACACCGATTATTTTTGTAAGTTAAGGAGTAAAAGTTTACTTGGTGATCTGATCGATCTCGTCGTGCACAATAGGACACTTTGTCTACTCAAATCGGACATATTGACAAGATGAAGCTCCTGACTGCAGATCATTTCGTGAAAGGTATTCCCTGACTTCACAACCTTCGACCAGTGGCCACTCTGGTGCCCTAATCTAAATCCCATGGATGCCTCAATGTGGTCAACCCTGATATAGACGCATGCACTAGTCCAAACAAGAACTGAAATAATCTCGAAAATGCCTTGCAGTTAGCCGGGAACAACTCGACGACCTTAGCCGCGTGCCACCGTCAATGCCGTCCATCGTCGTCTCTGGGATTGGGTAAAGGCAGAAAGGAACAGATCCCAGCTTCATTGTACTATTTTGATAAGAGATTAGTGATAGATACTTCTCTGAAAGTGGTTCGCTTTATTAGCTTTCTATTCGTTTTCGGGGATGTGATATCTTTGTAATCATAGATTCGGCCCACCCTATAGATAGGCAGCAACGCGATCCAACTGGATACAATATACTTTGGCAGTGACAGTAGAGCTCGAAATCAGCAGCTCCCTGTGGACGATCTCATTCGACTCCACCAAACGCTGAGCGTTGCCATTGTAAGTCGGCGTCCTGTTTTGGGAGCCGTAATCCCATGTTCTTCGCGTCCAAGCCGCTGCGCTTCCTCATGGAGTTTACGTAGAGAACCAACTTTTCGTTTCCGATAATTCAGCCAGCCATGCGAAGGTGCTTCGAAAAGTGAACAAGTCTTGGCATACCTCTTTTCTCATTTCGAGCTCGAGACCACTCAGTTCATGGGTTATCCATACACCGTAACTCCAAGGCTTTCCGATGTGATGCAAATGAGCAGATATTGTGTCGTGATGGCTTTGAGCTACTGTGCCAGCTCGCAGGTACTACGCCTAGAATCATCTGCAACTAGCTTCAGAATGTGGTTCAGCCCAGGTGGCCTCACCAACTATGGTTTCCGATCAGGTCAAAGTAGCCACTTTCGAATTTGTGTACCAACTGCTTATCGCCATGTACAAGACAGTTGAGGGCTTTATCATCTCGCATATGTTTCTTGTCGCTCGATTTGTACATACGTTTCTTTTTAACTCGTGAAGGAAAAGTAATCTAAATTGCTTTGCAGTGCCAATAGTGCATTGACCTGCACTTACCTGTGTCACGCAGGTAACGTTCAAAGTGATCCCATAGATTTTACAACGTAGAGACCAAAATGCGCAAAAACTTTCCCGACAACCTGATACATAGGTCAACACCCTCGTCATCTGAATTACAAGTAGTTTGGTTCGTTGATCTTGCGACAATTTCGTACATCATTAATCCCTCACCTGAGATTATTAATATGCCGCAACGCTAATCACTTGTAATGAAAAAGCTCAGGAATAGTTCGACTTAGAAATTGCACTCGTTGACCGTTATTTATTTAGAATACTTTCTGGCATTTTAAAAGAGACAGCGTCAAGTATTCGTCTGCATTTGAGCACATTGTCTCGCTACTGTGTATCGTTGCTTCAGACGGTTCGATTCTGGAGATATTTGATTTTCTGATGTAGGCGTCCTACAATCAATGAAGTTGATGGGATCCTTAAGGATCTTTAACGAACCTGGAAACTGCTACGCAAGGATAATCAGCGTCACTTGGGGTATCCCCATGACAGCCTTCAGAAGCCTGCACCATCTCGAGTTTTGAAAAGCTTACTCAATGTGAGCATCCCATCATTTCAAAGCAAAGAAAAGATCGACCGCCTCGTGTTCGTCAACCTATGCTTTCCTCAATTGAGAGTATTTCGTAAGGAGATTTTTAGTAGAGGTGAAAGCTGTGCACACAATGTTAATTATACGAAGAAGAGACGACAATGGGTGCCTGCGGGGGGCATACTAGCGCAGAAATCAAAGTCTGATTTTCGAGAAAAAAACGTTATCCTGCTGTTGGTGAAGTGAATGGCCCACTTCGGTTTGCGCTGATACCAAGTATGTAGTGCAGTGGTGAGATCTTTTATTTATTTTATAACAACTGGCTCTAGAAATATGTCCGTATACTGCGTCAACGTAATACGAAATCAGTGAATTATGTTGCAACATGATAATGTCTGGCGTTATCGGACGTTCTCGCGTATTGGAATGATAGCTCAAGAGAAAATTGCAGAGCCATGTTGGCAGGTTACACCTCATCCTGCATACTCCGGCCTAGCACCATCTGGATACTGGTATCTAGGGATCTGAAACAAAACTGTGGAAAGAAAAACCCCGATGATCCTGATGTAGTATTGAAGGATTGCACTATCGAAGGGTTGTAGAAATGGAATTGAGCAACTGTGAAGAGTTGGATACAAGTGGTAAAAAGCCTGACGCAAAAATGTAACATATGTTGCAAGACATAGGCGAAACCTTCAAAATATACGAAAAAATCAAACAATTTCACTTCCTAAGACCTAAAATTTTTCAACGTTTCGTGTAGGATTTCTGAATGCTGCAGTGAAGTTGTTTTTCGTGTTACAAACTCTTGCTCTACGTCTTACATCTATATTACATTACTATTCATTACACTAGCAATAGTCTATATGACAGAAACAAACGGACCATCTGCTTACGACTCCTGTTTTTTAGGCTGCAACCTACAAAGTCGGCCTGTGTATTCTACATGCAGCATCTCCCGCGTCAGATTCCTCCCTCCTTGTTGACGGTCACGACCAGACCATGGTGATTGAGAACGGATGTCAGCTGACGACCGAACTTGTTCCATCATTGCTGTCAAACAATCTTGGTCAGTAGTGTCCTGATAACCCTAACTGCTGCCCGTTGTTAGTTTTGTTTATGATAATATTTATGTTCATACGCTCAGAGAAAACGTTTCTTTTTACTAGGAACTGCATCAGAATAATTGAAATTAAATAATGGATTAGCCTAGCATGAGCAGACAAGTAATGCAAAAACTTTCAGGAACAAGTATACGTACAGACCTCGAATTAGCATCCTTTTCCCCTTCTCACAACGCTTACTCCTAAAAATGCGTACTGCTTTTCGACTTGCGCTCCGGATCAGCGCTTTCTTTCGATTTCTGGAACCTTTGAATTTATTTCTTCACTCGGTCGTGAAGTATCAGTTATAGTTGGAAGCACAGTTTGCAACTAGATTTTGCAACTTCACCAAAAAGAACACAAGAAGAACACTGATGAGATTGAACATGACTCCTGGAAAGCCGTTACATGGTCTTGGCACGACGAAATGCTTTTCAGAAGTGGCGCAGTAAGGTGTCCGCCTATCCAACTCAGCGATGCTCAATGACCAAAGTCACGGGACTTCGAGCTCTTGTTGGGCTCTTTCCAAGTCATTTCCCATTGTGAGAGAAATAATTTGGGGGGGGGGGGGGGGGGG
>UZAF01016161.1:125574-140351 GCA_900617895.1 Haemonchus placei
AACATATATATATATATATATATATATATATATATCTTACGTCAGCTGGTGACAGGCGAAGGCGAAGCAACTCCACCATGACACCGCGTTTCACCTGTGTTGCGTTATGACCTAACGCCTCTCATCCGAATTCCATCCACTCGAGTGAAATCTTCCTTTCTAGGCGTATAATCGAATCATTGTCACTTCAACTGACTTTACCTCTAACAATCGTCCAGTTCTGTCTCTCTTTTATTTTCAGAAGGTAGATTTTCCGAAGAAGAGTCGCAATGGGAGGAATGGGGTTTGTGTCGATTTTCAACTGCAGGCAGAAGGGTGAGAAACGTATTTTCAACATATGTAATTCTATGTTTGTGTTGAATCGTAAAATTTCCAAACATGTGATCAAGGCAGTGTTCGGGCGGGAGTAAACACCTTCTTTAGGTTAGAGTTCGGCAAAGGAAATGCATGAATTGTGAAGATTTACAAATGGATCCGTGCTAGCGGTACGACTGTTTATGAGTGGAGTAGTTCTATTAGTGTCGAATGATCTAATAAAGTTATATCAATTACAGAGCGAAGTGTATCCAGTGAACACGAATATATATTCACTGGAACTAAAATGGGTAATCATCTCCAAATATGTATGTAAAGAAAAGCGAGAATACAAACTGGCTGTTAAACGGTGCTGGATGCAGGAACGGTGTAAAAATCTCTGATTCCTCTGAAGTTAAACGCCATGTCAAGGACGGCTCACTCTTTTGACTTCGGTAGACTTCATAACGAGGAAGGATGATACGATAGTCGTCAGTGCACCTTACTATCTCGAAAGCCCTAGTGGTCTTAGAAGGATAGGTCATTAGTCGTCACATGCTGTGTAGGTACTAACTAAATACAAGGAATGCAAAGAGAAAACACTTGACTGAAAATCATCGATACCTAATACATAGGTGAGGAGCCCTGTTCCGGAAAATATTTTCTGACTTTGCAGATTTTGTTGTCCTTGAGCTGCTGATTTCACAGAGAGAAATTCTGCATTTTACAGGATGTGAGAAGCAGTTAGCTGATTTACAAAGATTGTGGTAATGACGAACTGAAGGATTTTCAACAATATATCATCGCAAGATCAAAAGAGAGCAATGTAGAGTAATCACAGCTTTTATCGGGCCGTTACCAAGGACGATGATTCAAGACGATTGTAGGGGGTAGGTCTGCATTAGGCTCACCATCAGTTTCAGAGACCATCCAGACAATGACATCCAGCGATTTACACCCATGTTTTGCTTTTGTGCGAAATATTCTGAAGGTGGCAATCGCTAAAGATCCTCTAGTTTGTAAATAATACTTTTAAGGCATTTTCATAACGCTATATTTTCACTAAGATATTTGTTAAGAAGTACGAGCTTTGATCGTAAATAATGTAGCACGTAACAGTGCATTATGAAATAAAGAGTAGAAGGGTGTGATTCCCATCGAGCACTGCTATGAAGAATGAATCAAGGATGATGGCTCCCGTAGTTCGACAATTTCATAAAATGATTGCCAGAATATAGCGGTGAAGAACAGCAACATTTCACGCTATCTATTTTAGCATGAGCGGATGCTTCTATAGTTACTAGAATGGTGGATCGCTGAATGACTGAAGCTTTCTTGCCCTAGCTTTGATCAGCACATACATAGAAACGAAGTTACCTCTTAGATATGAGAGTTCCATCGTTTATGAATATAAAGGATAATGTTAAGGTCTTGGGACGTTGGTCAATCCCGACTGAGCGGTGAGCCCCCGCTTTCGACTTTTACTCAGAATCGCAGCGGCGAATTGCATGCGATGTAGACTATTCAATGACTTGCGGTGACCAGCCAATGTACAAATCAGTGCCTTTATCCTCCCAGACGAGTCTGGTATTAATTAACCAACCCCGGAGGGATGGAAGGACTGGTTGGATTAGGCGGATATAGATCTGGGATTAGAACCTGGGAACATGCGTGTTTGAAGTGCGCCACTTTCTACTACACTACTATTCGACCTTACTGTCGGACGACGCGTGGAAGTCTGCGCCCGCGCAGTAGGGTCGGCAGAGTACTGTATCCCTCTTCTTGAAGGCTATTCCTGATTGATATCTTCTGCTCTTAGTGACTGAGGTTAAACCCTGAAATCAGTCGTAATCATCGAAACCTTTATACTAAGCCACCCGATGACTAATGTTAAGTTCAGTCCCCGTCCGTTCCCTTACTGACTATTCTAGTCGCTAACCATTACGCCTCGTTATCACAGTTCTAGCGTTCATCATACAACTCAATCGATATGCAATTATTAATTTTGGCATGATTCTAATGATAGTTCCTTTGTTCCTGTATTTCTTCGTTGCTGCTGCATTCTGCTACATTCTTTCACGCGTGGCATCTCTCCCACCGCAACGCGACAGTTTCGATCCTACTGCACCACTTCCATATTACTATACTCTTTGTTTGGACTTTAGGACTGAAGTCTAAAACGAGGAATCAAAACACCTTGCTACTTGCGGTCCGATGACTTGCACCCTCAGTGAACTCCCCCGTGCCATTGCGCCTCCGAGAGAGCAAATCTAGTTCGGTTATCATAACTGCCGTGAAGGTGACGTCAGGCCGAGGAAAACATATCTTGAGCGGCAACCAACTTTCGCAACGGCAGCAAATGGTATGATGCCGCTCATTGCACGACTACCAGTAATTTTAGCCGTAGAGACAAGTAATTGGATCAAATTGAGCTTCAGATCGACGTATGTATCTCCCTCACCATTATATCATGCTATAATATTTTTAAAGCAGTCAAGTCGCCCCGCTAACCTTTTTGGACATGACATTTGACAGAGGACCAACAGGGCATGGAGATGGTATTCAAAATGTGCCGATTCTTAGACCTGTTATTAGAAGTGCCGATCTGTTTCTGTTCATCTTAAAAGGTCAAAGTGGTGGGCAACCAAAGCCTTGAGTGGGTCTCACAAATGTTGTCGATCATAATAACAACATTATCACATTTATTTATAGGAAGCTCCTTCCTCTCAAGATATATCATTAGATGAGAATACAAAATTATTAGCGGTCGGTCAGAGCCCATCAAGCTAGATCGTAACAAAGGCGTTGAGATTTAATTGGTGAGTGGTGAGTCTTTAATACCTCTTCTATCGTCAGCGCTCCCACCCACCCTGCCTCCTGTGCCCCACCAGTTTTGAACATCTCCAAGTCTCCATGTCCACGGGAGCAGGATTGTGAATTTCCGCTCAAACATTTATAACGCGCAAACCCGCTCTCTGCGCGCGGAGTCGTATCCTCCCGAGCACTATTAGTGTTCCCATCCTGCCGCCTGTACTACTACCAAATTTGAACGCTCCTGCTCCAAATTGACAACCTTAACGCAAACTCGATCCTTGCGGGCGGAGTCTGGTCCTGCCACATACCATAAGTGCTGCTATCCTGCCTCCTGTAGTCCTACCAAGTTCGAACGCTCTAGATCCACGGGAACATTAGTTATAAGTTTCCGATCGCACAATTCAGACATTAGCGCGCTATTCATGACTAGGATCACATGGAGAGATGCAGAGGGACATACCAGGGACAGGGACACCAAGAGCATGCAATTTTGTTATACCAGGGACATGCAATTATTCGGCTAACAATAAGTCTTAAGAGGGAAAAAACACCGGTGTGGGCGCGTTTCCAATTTTTATACAATGTAATCGTCTCATTTATTCCGATGCTCCTACCCCCTATACCCCAAGGCTGAAAATAAAATAGTAAATAAAGAATAATAAATAAAACAAAACATGAATATAATAAAAGCTCACAGATGGCCGGTGCCCATCCCTTTCTTCGTCTATGATGCAGGGCTACTATGATAAGGATCATGCGTAACACTAGGTCAATCTCTTGTTATACTAACACTATTATGGGTGTCGTACACCTAGCTACTTTTTCAACGCCAAATGCGGCACTGCATAGGTGAACTGTGTGTACTAGGGTTGCCTTTTATATTTTGAGATTTGGCAAGACTAGTGTAGCAATCTAGCAACTGACACCACTATCGTAAAGTTTGACTATTTTTAGGTTACGTTGCGAAATTTGAGATTGAAATTTTATTTGTTTTGTTTACACTAAGTCATAAGATTTTGTTTAGGCCAGGTTATGGGGTAGAACCGTGAGCATTTTCGCGCGACTATTTTCCTCAAATTTCGACGTGGACTATTTCAACAACAATGCACGGATGAACTCAGTTCAATTTTTGGTGATGAGGCTTCATCCAAGACCAGTGTTTATCGATGGTACAGTGAGTTCACCCGAGGTCGTAGCTCACTCGAAGAAGAATTTCGTGGAGGTGGTCCAAAATCAGTTGTTGTTCCGGAAACCGTTGATACTGTGCACAAACAAATATTGCAAGAGAGTCATGTGGCCTATCGTGAGATTGGGACAACCTTAGGCATTAGTGGGACCAGCATCTATTCAATTTTGCATGAACGTTTGACTGTAAAAAAATTGTTTTTGAAAAATTTGTCGATCCTCCAGAAAAGGGACTCGCGTCGATTGATCGAAAGAAATGCTCAAAAAATACGATCGCGGTGCTTCGAAACACGTCTATAGCATCGAAACAGATGACGGATCATGTATTTCTGCGTATGAGCCCGAAAGGAAACAACAGTCGACCGTATGGGTATTCCAAGATGAGCCACATCCAACAAAAGCCGTCCGCGCACCAGGCACTTACGAGAAATCGACCTACTGTTTCTTTGGAAAAACTGGACATGTCGCAACCGTACCACTAGGACAAGCAGAACAGTTAATTCTGAGTGGTATACCACCATTTGTTTGTCAGTTGACTTTCAAAAAATCAGGGAAAAAAATTGCTGCAGACGGAACACTCTTCACCCCGACAATGCGAGCTCCCACACATCGGCTCAAACAACTCCATTTTTGAGCACTCAAAACAACGATTTGACAGGTCATAAGCCATGTAGCCCCCGGGTGACTTCTTCTCATCCCGTACNTAAAAAATAAAATGGGAAGTCAACGTTTTTCGACACCTGAAGAAGCCGTTGATGCGTTCAGAATCCATGTTTTAGAGTTACCTACATCAGAGTGGCAAAAGTGCTTCGAAAATTGGTACGAGCCCATACAAAAGTATATAGATCTTAATGTGGAGATTTTTGAAAGGCAGTAAACCGGTTTTCAATAAATAGTATTTGTTTCGGTTCTCGAATCTCAAAATATAAAAGGCAACCTACGTATCACAATAACATTGGAACCACGTAAATTCATGATGCTTCGCAAGGTCCTTCTGCAAACTTCTTATTACATGAATCCTTTGGGCCACCTGCCTGGTTCACGCGTGCACTCACATGAATTGTTCCCATTTGAGCGGCCCACAGTGCCACCCCGTGCATCACTGTCTGTAACTTCTCCTCCTTGAAGACTATCACCAACTGGAAATCAAGTGACACCAAACGACAGCGGCACGAGCAAATGTCGTGATATAGGAAGGCTACAGTTCTTTCTGCAGGGCCTAACGTGTCCGCCGAGCCTCGTAATTAGCGGAGAGTATTAGGCCGATGGGGTGTCGAGTAAGTTCAGCAATAGAAACCGATAGAAGCGATAAAAATAGGTAACGAAAAACGTTTTCAAGTGGAAGAGACTGTTCCCTCATAGATCACAATAAAATTCTTATCACAGAAAAGACGTTGGACGTATATCTCAATAATTCATGGAGGCGTCCTGCTGTGAGCCATAGTCGAATGATTAGGGAAAGTTTGATTGGTGACAGGATCGTTTCAGGGATCCATCGGGATCCGGAATCCACAACACGGTCTCATCGAATACAATCCGGGTGAAAGTATGGTTGATACTTTTCCTTATCAACACCGCATCGTAGACTGAACTGCTACTACATATGTATCGTAACCATAAGTGGCAAGCAGCCTGTCCCACTTTTCTTATTGTTTTTCTCACGCGGTTCGAGTAGTACGTGATACGCCGCCGACCTTATCCCACCGTCACTATGGCCTTACGGGTGTGATACTTGCGAAGGGAGAGATTTGAATTTCCAGGGGGGACTACGACAGTTGAAACGAAACCATAGACGCTTGCCGAGTGGTTTCAGCTACAACGTCTGCCGATCCACATCAGTGATTCGAGCCCGCACTCCAACCATCGAGGAGTGTGGGTTTAGCCAGGTCATCCGAAGTGCTCAAGAGATTATCGTGCATCTGATGAACCGTAACGATTGTCAACTATATCGACGTGCTAGGCTGGGTTGAATTGATCGATCAGAAACATAAACCAGAACTGCAATGGATATGTAATCTCTATCCGGTGTGAAGTTCGGATTAGACTTCGGTTTTGTGACGTGTTCCCTCCGATTGTATTTTTCGAAACATCTGGTCCATTACTTTTTACAGTGAACGTGCTCTCCACCTATTCCTTGATGAGATGATGTGACAGAATTGCTCTGTTTCTCCACGAACGCTAGATTTAATCGATCCCAGCCTTGATTGATCCGTTGACCTGTCAAGATATATCTGTTTATCAAGATCTGTTAATATAAGTGTATCAATTCAACTCGTCAAGACCCACCAGCGAGGCTGTTGCAGGAAATGGACGCGTTATACAGAATATATCGTGACGACATGAATTGAATAGTGTCTGCAGCATTGCACTATCTTCCCCGAAACCCGGCATATGGTCGATTCGGCTTTTCTGGGAAGGGCCCATCACGAAGCTTAGCGAGAAGATTACTTCTACCCATACTTCAATAGAGATAATAGCTAGATATATTCTGACAAGCTGAATGGAATAGTGCTGGCGTAATTACTCTGTCAAGCCCAGAACTCGATATGCAATAGACCTTTGTTTTCGATTGCTTAGAAGGGAACATTTCGCAGAAATGACTGTATAAAATAAGCAATGAACAAGTTTCTACGGGCGGTTTAGTGGCTTTACTGACTGCGGTGATGTTGGAATAAAATGAAACAAGTATGTGCCCTAAAATTCTATAGATAAGAGCGGTTTGATTTACCGGCGAAAAATGAATTGGAAAAAATTGAAATTGAATGCAGTCACCCCTCTAACTTGATGGATGGATAAATAAAAATCGGANTCAACTCTAGACCCCGCCCACTTAATGAACAATTCATATAGAAAAATAGCGATTTTAGGGGACCCTCTTATCTATGGACCGCTCTTATCTATGGAATTTTAGGGTAAATTGTAAATGCGGGACGTTACCGCAATGAAAATAGAATAGTGATAAGCAAGTATTTATCAAGGATGGCACACTACCTACTCTTGACGTTGTTCGAGGAAGCAAGCCGGACCTACTTATCATGGGTCCGCCTGACCCCGCACCTTTTACGGGGGAGGGTGGGCTAAGTTAAGGCCGTCAACAGACGCGAAATGACGAGATATTTGTATGGGATTGTCGCCGTAGACGACGATAAATTTTCCCAGATCACTTCTAACGAGTTGAAACGAATTGTGCTTACAGACCGTCTATCATGTCATTGAGTTATGTTTCCCAATTAATTCTACTTGGTCCATATGAGGACGCAAAGAAATTAAGAAGTAGCAAAAATAAGGGGGATGACATGTCATTTACTTCAGCCTCCAGAAACAGTGCGGAGTTCATTGTATGCCATTTCTTTATTTCGGTGTTTCTGAGACGCTATCAGTCCTCCAAATCGCGATCGCGGTTTGATTGGTTCGCCAGCTATCTCACACATATACAACCCCTTTTTGTCCAACTTTGATCTAGGTTGCCGCACGTTGATTCCGCGAGGAATTTCGATGTTTGTGAAGTGCAAAGCATATCTTAAGATTCAGGTTGCCGAGCTGGAATCCACACTTGCAGAAATGACAAATGGCGCCAGATACTTACATACGGAATGCCTCATTCTCATTTCTGCCCCACATTTCTCATTTCTCATCATAGTGGCCCCACATCTTGGTTTGAAGAAAAATTTCAGGGAAATGGACCTTACTCCGTGTTAGGCATTCCGTATGTAATATTTAATATAGGCTGGAAGAGGATCCGATGAAAAGATTACACCTTTTTTAGGGTTATCGCCTATTCAACGAAAAGGTTGGCCCCATAATACCGACCAAAATGTACAAATCAGCAATAATGGAACGCAGGGAGCAAGATGGTAGGCTATTAGAATTTGTCAAGCCACGCGGTCAGGGCAATCCAAATCAGAAGTCATACCAGTGAGAGAACTCCTGATCTTCTCGAGTGAATCCTGACCTTAACGATGATATAGGCTATGCTGGCTAGAAATAACAAGGTCAGCAGTGAGTATAAAGCAGTGAGTTCCTGCGGCGAGAGAACGGCTGAAAGGCAGAGTAGCAATTAAGCCATAGGACACTTCACAAATTTTACCTGTATTCTTCTCAGTTAGATGTTCACTATCATCGCTGTCCAAGTTTGGAAGTTTCATGTTCTAAAATAAGCTAATGTGGAAAAGAGGTTGAAAAAGAGGGAGAGAGACAAGTGCGACTAGGGTCAAGGGTACAAATAGAGAAATCATCAAAATTTGGTCAAGAATAGTGCACATTCACAACAGTGTTAGCTCTCGTGATATGGCTGTACGTGGCTGGTCTACTTTACTCCGAATCCCTTAACTACTACAGGGCGTCCCAAAATTATGGGTGCCAAATCATAGAGATATATTTTAAGTTCCTCTGGTGCGAAAAACGATGGAATTTCTATGCACGTTAGCTTATACTATTTGCTACAACATGCTAAAATCACATTTCAAAATACCCCCCCATTATTGCTCGACCTGATCATGTGTGTGCCGATGCGCGTGTTGCACGCAAGTATCCTTCTCCATTTCTTCTCATCTGTTCTTCACTCTTGTTCTCTAGGACTCCAAACTGGGACTGCAAACTCGACTAGTTCTCTTTTAATCAGTGACCACAGGGGTAGTCAAGTGAGCCAAATTCTGGAAAATAGGATGACCATTACTTTTTACCGATGAAGTCGGGCAGCTGTCGTCGGCACCACTCGCAGGCAAGCTTGGCTCAGTGGGCTGGAGTAGCGTCCTGCTGGGAGGACTACGAGATGTTTAAGAAACGTAGTCGGACCAGTGCTTTATTACGTCCAGCAGTACGTTCCTTGGGTACTGGTCTTGGTCAATTTTCATGCCGGCGCTGAAGAAACCACGAGCGTCTTACCTTTGCCAGTGACTTCTTCAAATGACATCATTTTACTGTTCTTTTAGCAACCTTTTTGTGGAACCACGTAAGATGTTTCTTTCCGGAACACGAACGTTTTGGTTGTTGAGGGATGGCTTTATCGCAAAAAAATTTTTTGGTCAGAGAAAACGATGAAGGGTTGCGTGTCACCACTTTCGACTTTCTGCATTTTTTGGTCTTGCAGTGTCTGCCGTGCCTGTCGACTTCCTTTTAAGGGTCACCCAGGATCCCGACCGACTGGCAGACGGACTATTTTGATAGCCTTAATTTCAGAAACATTGGCTTTTCTACATTCCCTGGTTTGTTTCTGATTCAATCTTCCTTTCTATATCGTTTGATAACCCCCCCCCCCCATTGTTATAAAAATCCCAGAATTTCATATGCCCTTCTACCTTTCGCATGTCAATGGTTGCAAGAGGCATTGAATGAGCCTCCTACAGCTAAAAGATATCAGGAGTTCCACATCAATAACCATGCATATTGTAAGGAATCCTTCTTATGTAACTAAATGATAGCAGTTAATGTGAATTTGATAGATTATTTCTACCTTGGAAATTTCGAATTTTGGCGCCCATAATTTTGGGACACCCTGTACATCTACACCTGCATTGGATTGATCCCATAGAATGGATTGATACTTGAACTCAGTTGAGCATATTTTACTCACGCAGGCTGGAAAAAAATGGTGAAGTTTTTGACTCGTTGGTAGAAGCTCTCTTTTAACACACGTGGACATCCTGTGGTTTCACTGTCTTACATATAAAAATCCTGAACAATTCTCTACTGATAAACCTTTCAATTTCTGAAGCATCTGTTCTCAAGAATCCCAGTGAGCGTAAAATATTATGGAGGCACATATTTGGCCCTACTTGGGAATTAGAAAACTTAACTAATATAAACTGAGAAGACCGAGATGGCAGAGAACCAACTCCTCTATTCCTTCAGTGTTGGCTAATTGGCATCGGATTCCTTTGGAAACTTCATTCTATCGGCTTACAAATGGATTACTGAATCAACTGTATCACCTCTCGTTTGGCATCGATTTCCTCGAGCGCCAGTAACTTCCCCATTCGTCCCATTCATGAGCTAGAGTGGTCCAGTCCAAATAATTCTGACCATCGCGCCGGCGGCCGTCCTGTTGTTCGTTTGAGGTACCGAGCGATCCAGTCAGTAATCGCCTCGGTCCAACGATTATCACGATATTACATAGCGTATGCAACTCTAGTCGTCTTCAATTTCTTGACGAAAAGCAATTGTATCCCTGATCTTCGTTAGTTGGCTGAGGTCACAACTCCGTATCCCCTTCCGCATTTGCGTTCATTGGAGGATTCCGACCATCATCCTTTCCCAAGCGCGTTGGGTAACGCTGCCAGCATGTTCATCCTGAGAGAGTCCAACTCCCAGAGGAGTACGCCAAAGCAGGAAGGACTGCAGTGTTGAAAAGGTGAGCGCAGATGCGGATGTTGTCTTACTCTCTCACTATTCCTACACTCTCCCCACACGGCGCGTTTTCCTCTGCTTTGTTCCGGAGCTAGGTCGTTCGTCATGTTGACTTCTCGACCTATTTACACGTAGCTTAAGGCTCAGAGATACTGGTATCGTTCAACATATCTTCGTTTCTCATGAACATCGTCTCCGTTAAGTTCAGACTTGAGGCGTTCTTTTTAAAATCGCTGTCTAATTGGCTACCATTCGTTCCCCTGCTCGATATTCGTTGATATTAGCACGATGTCGCCTGCAAAGCGGACATTATGCAAGCGGCAGTCGTCCTTCACTCCTAAGTCATCTCATTTCATGATATTCTCCGGAGCGTCAATGAAAAGTTTGGGCGAAATGTTATCGCCCTAGCGAACCCCTCTCTTCTCGTTGACAATGATTTCGTTATATAGAATGGCGAAATCATGGTCGTGAAGTTTACGTAAATCTCTTGAGGCATTCTTATGTATTGAGTAGAACGCCTTGGATGCCCAGGTCTTCATTGACCGCTTCTTCCGTTAGACTATGAAAGGGTTTCAATCACCGCTTCTGTCTCGAGTCTGTCGAAGGCCTTCTTCAGAACCATGAGCGTCAGAGATAACGACATCCTGTATTATCGCGACACTTCAATGAGTCTTGTGGCGATGAAGATGTGAACGATTCTACTAAACCATCTCCGAGACCCTGCTTCCTCGCATGGCTTTCTTTGATCTGGGCTTCTGTCAATCCTCTTCAGGATGACGGGTGTGAAAACTTGTAGATTACAGAGAGCGGGCAGATTTAGTTATTACTGCCAACATCGTTGAGATTTCCCTTCTTATTGAGCGACACACTCTTGCTCGTTTTCCACGACGTGGGCGCTTTTTATTCCGATAGGTACCGCGTGGGGAGCCTAGCCAGAAATCTGACGATGACTGGTGAAAGACTCTTAAGATATTTTGGTTTGATCCTATCGGGACCGGGCGCCGTACAGTTCTTCATCGACGTGGTGGCATGTCGAATTTCGGAAGGTAGAAGTGAAGGAGAGATATATTCGACTTGCCTAAGATGGTGGGTAGGCAGGTAAACGCGACTTTCGAAGAGATCCGACCAGAATTGTGGGCGACTTTCTCCATTGCCCTCCGAGATATTCCGTGAGGACGACGGAGGGGAGTCACGAAGCCCGCCCTCCGAGATGTTCCGTCAAGACGACGCAGGGAAGTCACGAAGCCCCGGCGGGCTTGCGAATGCTCTTCACAGCCTCGGCTGCTTCGATCGAAACTGCTGCTCTCCTCTCTTTCAGATCTTCCTTTATCGCTTCTCTGCGTAGCTTCACAAATTCGGATATCAGCTGGTTGTTACCTGCAGCTTGTGCGACTCCACGCTGGCGTATCAGCACGAGTCTCCAAAGAGAGGCGCCCCTGGCATCTTTGGGAGGCTCTGCTTTCCCAACAATATCGTGAAAATGTTCGACGAGCCGGTTGCATTCTTCATCGATGTTGCCGGAATGGAATCTCTCCAGGACTAGCAAGGGAAGCGAGGTAGTCCTGGTTGATGAAGGTCCTGCGGCTTCGTTTTCTGCAGTTCACGGCTCTCTCTCCAGGCACGGTGAAACGGAGGGGAGAGATGGCTAAATCCCATTTAGAATTTTGAAACAACAACGATGAAAGTCAAGCAAATTTCCCGATCGAAACGGATGTGTTCTATCTCGTTATGGCTTGTCCACCAGTCCCCCAGGTGACTCCTAGTGAGTCGGCATGATGAACTCGGGCAATCTTCCTCCTTGCTCATGCCATTTCGTTCTGTGAGTCTCGATATGTTGCTCTTCATCCGTTCTTTTGGGCCAATCTTGACTTTGAAATTGCCGACGACGACCTCGAAGAAAGTGTGATCTTTTCTGTAAAGCCTGTCCATCTCCATGTGAAACACTTCCAGCTCCTCTTCTTCGCAGCTCGATGCTGGTGCGTAAGCAATTGTTAGAGCTGAGGTTGAGCCAAATCTTCTTGATCCAAACGTCTGATACGTGTTGTCAAGCTTTCGTACGAATCGATGTTCATTTCCAAGTACGAGGACACCTACGCCGAAGATGCCTCTGCTGTCGCCTTTTCTAAGGGACAGCTCTTCTCCATCCTGGAATGCGGCGTGCAGCGGACGATGCCCTTTCGTCTTGGACGGAACGACGATATCGTTCTTGATCATCCTAGCTTGCAGCATCAGATCTTCGATACACTCCCGATGCAAGTGTTCGTGCCTTAAAAGTACAGGTCGCCATCTTAGTCCTTCTCCTTCTGGGCAGTTTATTATGGCTTGAAATTTTAGCAAGCTCTGTCGAGCGGTCCTACTCAACGCTGCCGTAATGGGGCTCAATCAGGTTCAGGGGAATGAGACCCATTTATATTACTGTTTTTGGCATATGGGTACCCACCAGAAGCTTGCCAGAACGTCAGCATGGGGCTGGTTTGAGATTGACTCCGGGTAGTTAGCCAGGCCAGCCAGAGCGGGCAAAGGGCGCTGGTTTTAAAGGCGGCTCCAAATCGACTCCCTGTTACTTCACTCGAATGCGAGCTTTTGGCTGACATGAGTCTGAGGGCGGGTTAACAACTGCATCAGCAGATTCTCCACACACGTATGCGTGCATATATCTGCAAAATTAAAAGGTATTCTACCCAGCACAGCAGGAAAAGGGAGACCATCCCATAAATCCACTTGCGTCCATGGGCAAGTACCGGCGTCTTTTGGTCGGCGATTTAGGCTACTGTCCGCCACCTGGGGACGCCTTACGTAGCCTCGTCTCTAACCGGCTGGAATCCTTCACTAAGAGAACCCCCAGAGGAGAGATCCAAGATATCCGAATAATAAGTCGAAATATTGAGGCCTAATTATAAATGAGTCTTTAAACGCTGAATGATCTTGAACAGAAGTCGACTGCTACTGTGCAACACAAAATGAGATTGATTAGCGCCGGAAAAAAAATTTATACTCTAATCTCCGTGGTAGTTAGGGGAAAGTGCACGCTTTGAGAGGACTACATTCTAATAAAGACGCTCGAATGTTATGTTTCGCTTACCTAATGCAATGTTACATTGATGTGAGGAAAGCACAACCGTAGTTCCAACCATAAAGCCATGACCTAATTCTGGCTTTCTTGCAGTAGCGCTCAAAAGTCTTCGGCCAAATGCTTTTTCAGCCGCACTTTTCAGTCGTAACAACTTTCCTGCTGCATCTAATCACGCGAACTTTCGGTATATGTAGCATGGGTGTGTTAAGAATATTTACTACTGTAAACCCACCATCTGATCATGTTTCAGAAATCCCAGAGGGCTTGAACTAAAAATCAACTGGAATTATGAATGCTGGTCCTTCTGGATCTTCTCTCCTTTCTACGATGTCTTAAATGTACGAGCGCTAAGGCCGAACACAGTCGAGGATAAAAATGCACATGAGGTGCTGATAACTGCAGATGTTAACTTTTTTAGCGAATTCTGCTACCGCAAAAAAGCACCTCCCATTAGTTACGTGGATATTGCTGCTTTGCAGTCAAATAGTGTTATATAGTGTGAAATATGCTTAAAACTAAAACATCAAAATTTAGCGCGGTTTGCTTCACTGAGAAAAAAGTTATGATCAAAAAGCGGAAAAGCGTTTGGCCGAAGACTTTTGAGCGTCACTGTATGTGTGTGTGCAAAAGATATAGTGGAACGTACTATCTTAACAACAGTAGAGGCTACAAATTTCACATGATCAGGGAGATGCAAAGTTTACAGGGTTCAGAGAGCTGTGCATTCGTCCGTTGGTTAAATTCACGGTTCACGATAAAAAATGTTACTCAGTTCTTCCTTCAGGAATACTCATGGGTGATAGGAGGGGCCCTCTCGCTCCCACAATCTCGGCGCTTAGGGCATAGTGGAAGCCGTGTTGCTGCCGTAATTAGCTTTAACGCCCCTCGATCGATGTCACGTTAGACGAGTGTCGAAGCAATACAGATTGCAACTATTCTTTCTAGGACCCACACACAATCAGCTGATCGCCGAGTGATGAGGCGATGTTTTTCTTCCATTCTTTTTCCCTCTGTTATTCTTTTTGCTGCCGCAATCCCTTATTTATTTCCTACTCCTAGAGGCTCA
>UZAF01016162.1:9654-64082 GCA_900617895.1 Haemonchus placei
GGGGCCGATTTAGCAGCCATGCAAGTACCAGCCAATGCGGCATTATCATACGACAGTATATAGATTGCGAACGATTTCAAAGACTTACCTTTTATGCTGGACAGAAACGAGTAATAGGTAAGCTGTCCAGTCACTACGCCGGGTTTTGCAGGATTCTTCCGAGTAGTCGTCACACTGAATCCATCTGGACCAATTGCTTCCACTTCAACGACATGCCAATCGGTCATTCTGAAACCATTCTAGGTGAAGTACAGTAAGACATTGTGCGTCTTTAGGTCCGACTCGAGCTATTTTTCATAGGGATTTTAACATCGTATCGAAAAAACTCCTCAAATAACTTTGAAAAGTGGAACTGACTTAGGATCACTAATGAGCCGGGCAGTCACGCCGTCGAAGCCCAGATTATGAGCCGCAATCGCTCCTCCAGCCATCGTGTTAACATTATTCGGTGCTAACGGACACAGTCCTCGTACTGGTCCTGTAATGAATACAGTAACTGTGCGTATCTCAGATAGATAATAAGATAACAAAACTCGTATTATACCTTCATAGAGGACTGTAGCCTTTTCTGTTTCCATTTTCGCAGCTTCATTGAGCTCTTTAAGAGGCGATTCTAATTTGAATGATGATGGATGCTTCGTCATGGTTATAGTCAATGCCTAAATATTAAGAATTAATGATCTAAGTCCGTGAAAATTCCTTAAAAATTCAATCCTGAAGACTCAGCTGACACGAGCACAGCTTAAGCAAGTGAAAGGAGCAGACAAATGGGATGATCCATATTCAGAAAAGTCCTGCTGAAGGTGTTCGACCGCTGTTAACTTCGAAGGGGGGTTCAGAATGAAGAGGTCTTTAAAGAGGTTTTGGAAAAAAGACGACAATCGATAAACTCTCCAGCCTAGAGTGGATGAAAACCGGTCAGAAACCAGATATTTACCTGTACTGGGCACACATTTCTTGTAGGGAAACCACTCATCCCTCTAGGAAGTCAACTTAACAAGCAATTTTAGAAATTGGTCCAAACCAGAGTATAGTTCGCCTCCTCGAGACAATATTGCAACAAACCTTCAGGATCTGTTGATCAGCCATTTTCTGAATGTCGTTGCCTCCCCAGAACGCACCAGCTGGAACCAAAACACGCCGATACTTAGCTGCTGCCATTAGTTGTATTGTTCTGTAGAGCTCAGCATCAGCTAGACATGTCGGAGAGCCAATCTGAAGCAATGCTATCATCATTAAACCTAACCAATGAATTACTGGATGGATCACTCAATAACTAGGACTATCTAACATGGAAATTGTGGCCACTTGGGGCCACTTCTTATCGCCTACTGTTGCTCTTTACAGTGAACAGAGTCGCCAGTTGTCTCATACAGCGTCCAGTAGCGTACTCGCTCTCTTGACGGCTTCTTATAGAAGGCCGCTATTCATCTATTCATTCGTGTTGTGACTTATGTTAGCATAAGTTCCGAATGCAACAACAGTTAATCGCTGTCGCTCAATGTCGCTCACTGTCGCATACTATCGCCTGCTTTCGCTAGGTGTAACTCGCTACACTGCCACTATTAACGTTGTGCAGTAGCACTTGCTACTCGATCTCGATATAGTCGACAAAGCACTGAGCTTATTTGAGCTTGCTACCTGACAGATTACTGCCAGTGCCGCTATAAGCCGCTTGTCGCTCAGTATAGCCCTGGTTTAACTGACATTTTATCAAATCCTATATTACTAGACTGTGTTTCCTAGTATCGCTTCTGCTTATCTATTATGAAATTGAGCTTTACACTCACAAAAAGATCACAATTCGCTAAGATGACGGCTGCGTATTCACGAATTATAGCCGGATGGGCGACTTCTACGATTAAATCGATATCTCTGAAAAAAGTATGAATTATTAATGACATACAGGTTTCAGAAATAAACACTGTTGAGCCCGAAATTCAGCTGAGGAAAAGACTAATCGCTTTATATGCAACTAAAAAATTCGTCATCGAACTTCAAAGAAAAAATCCCCTGACTCGCCTGAGTTGTTACCTGCTTGAAAAAGCGCATAGCTAAAATGGGTTGCGGGTGAGGAACAGAACTGATTGATTTCCATGGCACGGATACAATCATAAGTAACAGGAAAAACCTCAATTGATCGTCGACGATCTCCTCTAACGACAAAACATTCTTGGATGCGTTTGGTGTTCGGTTCCATATTCTAACGACCTCAAATTCATCGAGGCGGTTGAGTTCGTTCACCAAGAACTCTCCTGGAATAGTATTTCATGGAATGTCTCATAAACTACACATGGGGTTCCAAAAGTTGCTGGAAAGCATGAGGTAGAAACCTAACGAACCTAAGGTTCACTTAGGCTTGGTAGACTTACCCAGATGACCATATCCGATAATACCGACTCGTTTAGCATGCATTTGATGGGCGAGCGAAAAGCGAGCTGAAAGTCAAAAATGTTTCAATGTTATTTATTAGGAAGACTCTGCGATTTCTCACGTCAAAAGGGTGCATCTTAATGAGCCTGAAATAGTGACACAATCAAAGGGGTAGCTTAAAATAGAAATTCCCTAAAGATTACGACATAATGATGTCCAGAGTCGGCATCTACAAGAAAGAAACACAAAACCAAAGAAAAAGGTCCCTCCATCTACGCCAAGGTAAGTGACTGCATGGACAGAATCTTCTCACAGGCTTGCATGGATGCACCTGCGAAGAGGCGGAAGATTCTGAATCCGCCTAAGTCTCTGGGCAAATATCAGTGACTGGGGTCCACGATTGATTGTCCTACACCGGGATAACAATTGTAGAACAAATAGTAATGAAATTTTGGTATATTGTATTGTACATAATAGATCGGAGGTGGGCTGGTGGCAAGTAGCGAACTATTACATGCAAGTGTTGTGTGCCGAATCCCGAATCGCCCAGGCCAACCAAACAACCTTTTGTCCCCACAAACCGCTAAATTAGAACCAGACTGTCTGGGAGGATAAGAGCATTAACGTGCACATCGACTGCCTACTGTATAAGCCATACACTCATCCAAACCGATACTATTGTTCTGAATGAAAGTAGAATGTGATGGGGGGAGGGAAGGGGGGGGGGGGCAATATGTATTTAATAAATCCTGACCCTCTATTCTTGAACCTTTCAATCCTTTTTAGTAAGATGGAATTTCAATATAACGAATGATCAGAATGATGTCTGGTAAGCTTACTTGTTCCAAAAATAGGCTCGTAAAGTAGTAACGTCTCTTTAAATCGAAGTTACTCAAGCTGCGTTCACTTTGTTTACTTTATTTCGACAAAAATAAAAGTATAAAATAAGAAAAAAAACGTGCAGAAAAGGAGGAAAAGAGAAAAAAGCGATGATATCGATGTAGTGAATGAAAAATTCTGACGATGCCTAGTCAAAAACATTTTATATAAAAAAAAACCCGAATCGCATACAATTTGTTCGGCTTTTGGGGTGACAAAAAATCAATCTGACCAGAAAGTAATAGGAAAAAAGTAAAGAAAAGCCGTGGAAAGGCGTAACAAGTGAAAAACGTTGCGACCTTGGACAGGCGTGGATGGCCCCCTGCACGATAAACGACCAACTGATCGATTGACCTTATTATTTCTACCTGTTACAGATCAGCAAAGACTGGAACTTTGGTAATTTCGATTTTTCACTGAGTTTTGAATGGGTTTTGGCAATTACTGGGCTGGATGTTCGTTTTTCTGGCACCACTGCCTCTCTATTCTCATGAAGACTCAATCATTTTGGTTCCTTACGAACTTCAGGTAATTGTCATAACCGTCACTGTAATCATTGCGATGAAAAGGGAGGAGCGAGGAGGGGGATAGGTGGCGGAGGGGAGGGGGAGTATTGTAGACTCATGAATAAGCTGAGAAAGCATCAACCACTTTGACGACTCCAAGTGGACGACTTGTATACGGCGCAACCGGTAAACTCTTTTCAGCATTAGAAAACAACCTCTGCATTCCGACTTGTCATCCTTTCCCCGAGTGATAAAAATGTCAGACAATCAACGAGTTCCACAATAAAAATCAACATATATGTATGTAATTAGTAAACAGCACTACCGTAAAACACTTAAATTGGTAATGTTTATTTGATATTTGCAAGTTAACGAATAGAAGAAGAAGAAGAATATAAGATGAAGAGTGAGTAGAGGATATTCAGTTCTGGACATTGACCGGAACCTGTGCAGTACCACTGGAATAGCTCATGTACTCCTGCATTGCTTCGAGCTGAAAACGATTTGTAGTCACTAAGGAAACAACAGAAAGGGTAAGAGGAAGTGATCGAGGCGCTGGTACAGTGCAGAATTTACACAGATCGGAACCTGAATCAAGTCCGGCTGAAATCTCCTGGGTCTTCTACCTATTACTTATCAGTTCACTCGTTCCGGATACTTTAGGTGACAAAGTCACTGACTTCTACCTCAGTTGGTTCCGTATCCCAGAAGTCCCAGATATGCAAATCCTAGAGGTTCTCAGGATGGGAATCGAAGTTGTGGGATCTAAAACAAGTCAACCCAACTCTTCGACCTTACCTCTCCCGGTCTCACCTTTCGGTAAGACATAGGAGGGTGACCGATAACCCCGTTCCAATTTTGGTCGCTTTCGACTGGGCTTCTGACCTACAGCTGGATCACCAACCACCTTCCACCTTTGTATTCCCCTGTTCCGAGTAATTCCTCTCGCTATTGTAAATTTGAGTAGTAAGTACCCCCTCAACCTTGCTACTGGCTCCAATCATTCCAATTCCCGTCCAAAATCACCTAATTTCTGGGAGTACTAGGCAGCTAAAGATGTGTATGCGCTCCGTTGGAGGGCAAGGTTTTTCAGCAACCAACCTTTGTCACATCAATGTTGTCAGGTGCATTGGCTACGAAATTAGCAAACTGCTGGAGTTGTGGACCTAAATAGTTTCTTTTTCAATTCTTTCGGCGAGTAGGAAGTGGATAAAGCCAGTAAACACAACTAACATGTTTCCCATAACCTTGCAAACTCGGGAAACTGCTTCTTGAGACTTTCCACAGCTTCAGGAGTAAGTTTCTGTAGAAAAACAGCGATCATCACACGATCAAAAAATCATTTTCTAAAAATCCTATATGAACTGCAATGATAAGACTATCTCTATTTAGTCTGCTACGTTCATACTACAGTGAGTAATTTGAGCGTTTTAGCCACACAAAACACGCCCACAGCACTCTGCCTACGGGACTCCGCCCACGGGACGTAAACATTACAACTTGAGACGCGTTCATGCATGTTCTTTTGAAAGCCGAGATGGTGTAGTGGCAAATGGCGCACCATCCCACGCATGCATCGTCCGAAGATCTAGTTTTTCACCGAATCTCGTCCACCTAAAGCAGGTCTTCTAGAGACCTTTCATTGGTACCAGACTCGTCTGGGAGTATAAAGCGCCGACTTGTACATCGGCTGGCCACCGCAAGTCACTGGATAAGCCACATACACATCAAAACGCTACTACCATTCCTAATGGAAATCGGATGCGGTGGCGCATTCCTTGGAAGGGATTGATTACGTCAATGATTTGATCCTTTACTTCCACCAAGCAAAAACTCTAACTCTAACTAAAACTTTTCTTGGGAAACCCAGAGGTATGCGATTGAACTGACCTTCGCATCATTGAAGAATTGCTTATTGAAATCGAATGACAACTGAAGAGCATTACCCGTCGGCATAGCTTTGATCGTTTCGGCCCATTTATTCATCCACTAGAAAAGAGTATTTACCGATATAAGATAGGAGAATATATATCGATTACCGGATACAGTTAACAGAATGCGTCCGCTGATGTACATAAGTGTGTGTATATGTACGTGCGCTTGTATCTAATGTTTGGAGGTATGTATGTGGGTACGTAGGTATGGCATGTATGTACACATGCCATACACATCATCTCGCATTTGCAAATATGTCAAAGACGGCAGCTACAACTTATACCAGCCAGTTCTTGATCGTCTAAGTCAGCTGTTCTTCATGTTTGGACCACTTTGTACCCAATTTTCCATCAAAGGGCATCATGACATACTCAAAACTAACGGTTTTCAAGATCAGTGTATCGTAATGGTATCTCCGGCTAATTTCTAACGAAACTGTAGCTCTAGAGAAGACATTGTCTTCTTCAATTAGACAACTACAAAAAAATAGTTGACCGACCTTTATTACAAAAGCCTCTGCTTCAGGATTGAGAGAATACACTTTATCCATGAAAGCCTTGTAAATGACTAAACCTTTCTGATAAACGAGTGGAGCTCGCTAAATTATTTTAACATTTCTGACAAATCCTTCTCAAATCACATCCATTCGGGAATCACCAACACTTTGAAGGAGCTGAAGGAGTTGCGCCAAACTGGTCACATCTGCGCTCTTGTATTTGCCTTGTAATAAGTTATTGGCGAACTCAACGAACTGCTGCTTCTCTTGGTCCGTAGCCGTCACAATTGGTTGAAGTATGTAGCTGGGGATGAACTCTGAAATCTTAATAGTTACTAGAACTATATGGAGATGATATACTCTACCTCAAGTAATTGATACTAAAATCTGAAGGGTAAAGATCTGAGTTAAGGAAAAGTCCATAAGAACATAATTTAAATTGGAAAGAGTCATAGGTATAAGTATAAACGGAGTTATTGATTGACTTTTCTGCAAATTATTATGATAGAATTAATAGGTACGTAAAATCTCATCAAATGGAAAATTATGGTCGTAAATACTTATTATCGGATAATTTTGGCAGATATATTAATGAAATAATCAATAAAGTTTAAAAATAATTTATANGGTATAAGTATAAACGGAGTTATTGATTGACTTTTCTGTAAATTATTATGATAGAATTAATAGGTACGTAAAATCTCATCAACTGGAAAATTATGGTCGTAAATATTTATTATCGGATAATTTTGGCAGATATATTAATGAAATAATCAATAAAGTTTAAAAATAATTTATACATCTGAAGTTAAACAAGTGGATGAAAACGGTATGCTTTAGAGATTTTCAGAGACTAGCCACCTTGTTCCAAAGTATTCTGGACAGGACATCACAGCGATTTCCTACTGTATCCCAGGATCGTGGAATCGAACATAAGTGTAAAAAGTGAAAACCGGTTATGTACTATTTTTCTGATCATGTATAGTTGAATCATCAAAATACTAATGATAGAAAATCTCAATCACACGATATTATGTGGGATTACGGTATGTATTTTCCGACGAAAAAGTACGATTTTATACGGTAGCAAAAACTCACGTGATTCAGTTTTGAGTCGTTCGATCACTTCATTCACCATATCAATGGTGAGTGTGAAATTAGCCAAAGGATTTTCTATTTCGGTAGAATTTTGAGCAATTGCTCCGATAACTAATATGATTAGTAAGAGGAAACGCATATTCGCCCTGAAAAGTATTGAATACGAGGATTCAGATGGGAGCAAACCCAGATTGAGATAATTCATTATAGCAGTCGAACAGGTCAAGAAAATAGATATATCCCCTATCTTCCCACCCTCTCCCCCCCCCCCCCCCCCCCCCCCCCCCCCCTCCTTACCTCTCTCTTCTTCCTTTCCCGGAATCAGCAAAAGCGATTAACCAAAAAGTTCGGTTCGGTGAATCTCGTCTACTGAATCGATTCATCCTCAGTCGCTCTGAGAGATGCCCTGTTCATGGTCCCCTTTTGATCATCAAAAAAGGAAATGTCAATAGTAATGACCTAAACCGATTCGTATGCATAAATAGGACTTTGGGAGAAATCAAAAAACAAATTAATGATAGAATGTTCTAGACCAGATGGTCGAGTCAATGGCATTTGTATGTACAGCGTGTCACCTCTGCATCCTACATTTAACCAGAACAATTGAGCTACCTATGCACTGATCGGCTGTTCCTAGGCTTACCTTTGCTTTCCTGTCGGAAAGTCGAATCAAGCAGAAGGAATAGGAAAAAGCTATAGTCCCCCTGGGTGAATGTTAAAAGAATGAGCGCACTCCAGTAGGGTAGCGTCCAACTGGACTAAGATTTGCTCAATCGGAATCGACCATACCTGCCATCTACCTGATTTCGACCTAAGTACGCACTGGACTCGACTGGGGAGGTAGAGGCACTACTTTTTGCATCGGCTAACCTCTACAGTTAGTTTTATAGAACAGTTTCGTTCTGAAGAATCAATTTCTCATCCGCTTCGCAAAAAATTCTATCACCGCTTCTACTGCTTCTACTGAAGACATCATTCAAAGAGTATTGAAAAGGCTAATAGTGGATAGGTTGTCAAGAAAACTCGTCCAAGTCATCTCTGGACAAAATCTTACTTCACTTATGAATGCCAGAGTCGAATGGGGGTAGTGAAAATTTCGGAACTGCCCTAGAGCAGGAGCTTTTTAGTAGGAGACTAATCTCAAGATCAAATGAGCTTAAATAGGAGGGTAATGACGCTAAAGTTGAAGGTGGCAGGTGAATTGAGACTGATTGACTGCATGGATGACCAGGAAACGGGAAATGAGTGATTCAATCTGCTGAATCGCTGGGTTAATAATGACTGAATGACAGGTGGAACTCGATCGGAATCGCTGACATTAGGTTTATATAGGTATTATGGCATTAGTCAACGGTATCGTTTCGGGATGTAGTAGAGCGTTTTTTGATGGTATTATCGCCAATTATAATCCATGGAGGATGGCCATGAATGAAACATGAAACGGATTTCCATCCCGAATGATCAATAGGGGTCCAGGCTCGATGAATAATCCACCAGACTGCCCTTCAGGTATTAGAGTATTGGGTAAAGAACAGCTAACT
This sequence comes from Haemonchus placei, assembly GCA_900617895.1. Taxonomy (NCBI): domain Eukaryota; kingdom Metazoa; phylum Nematoda; class Chromadorea; order Rhabditida; family Trichostrongylidae; genus Haemonchus; species Haemonchus placei. The sequence goes on from UZAF01016162.1 coordinate 18,483, forward strand.
GTACCCTGGAGTTCTTCATAGCACCCACACCACTTGATACTAGCAGCTGCATACATGAAATCTCAAGTGATTAGTCTAAAACTTGGTTATTTTTTTCTTCGATTGCCCTACAATTTCTACTGGTATCATCGGGAATCAAAAAATGAAACGTTCGTCTGAGTGTGCGCTCCGCATTCGACTCCATTCAGAATTTTAGTGGCGCACTGAATGCAAATGTGGCCGACAAAAGACTTGTAGTGGCCAGCGATGTACAATTCAGACTTTGAATCCACCCAGACCAGTTTGGTACCGATTAACCAACCCAAAGGGATGGAATTTTCGCCAATGTTAATGAAGGATTCGATTAACATTAAACGCTTTATTCTTTATCTTTTTCTTCTTTTTTAACTGGTCAGAGATTGAGTACAGATTGACTTTTCTGACTTCTGACCGACTAAGGGGAGGTCGATCAAACAGATAAGCAAGTACCACTCAGTGCGCCACTATCACATTACAGTAAATAGATTACGAAGGATTTCAAAAAATTACCTTTTATACTGGCCGAAACGAGAAATAAGTTCTCTAGTCACTACTCCTCATTTTACAGGAGCCTTCCGAACAGTCATTACACTGAATCCATCTGGGTCAATAGCTTCCACCTCAACGACATGCCAATCGGTCATTCTGAAACCATTCTGGTGAACGCGCGAGCTACATATTTCTCGAAAGGACGTCATTGACATATCAAAAAAACCCATCGAATGATCTTAAAAAGTGGAACTGACTAGCAATCACTGGCGAGCCGGGCAGTATCGTCATCGAAGCCCAGTTTATGTGCCGCAATGGCTCACCACACCGGTACCAACGGACGCAGTCCTCGTACTGGTCCTGTAACGGATACAGTAAGTATCTCTGGATGAATAAATCACGAATTACTTCGGGCAATTTGATTCCAAAGGACACATTTGCTGATAAAACACTGATTTAAATTGAATAAATCGAGATGTGTGCAGTGTAAAAACATTTTGCTGTCAAAAGTAGTGAATTATAAAAAAAGATGTGTAGAGAAGGAGAAAAGAAGAAAAAGAGAGCGATCACGTCGCAGTGTAGGAAAAAACTTGGCAGTGACGAGCCATAAATAGAAAGCATATTCTGAAATGAACGTATCCAAACTGCACACTGTCTACTCAATGTTAAAAGGGTTCATTTTATTTAATAAGCAAACGAAAAACTCATAAAAAACATAGCAAAAAAAAGGTTATGACTTCGGCCAAGCGGAGGTGGCCCTGTCCACGATATACGATGAATTAATCGATTGATCTTATTATGATTGATTATTTGTATCTGTGACAGATCAGCAAAGGTTAGAGATCCATTGAGTTTGATTTTCAAACTCCCAAGATTCGAGTTCAAGGTTTAAGCTGTCCGACGTCTTCAGTTTTGATTTCTTAACGGCATCATGAACCATTTTTCGTCAATCATCATTGTTCATTTCTAGTGTGGTAATCTTTTCAAAAGAAGATTCAGCTCGATGAATTTGGAAAACTACTCCTGTTAAATAGCTCATGAATGTGACCAATCCAGATTTTTCTGCACCGAACCGGCAAACTTCTAGTTCAGACTGATAAATCAAGTCGGCCTTTCCTTCCACGACCACCCTATGGTGGTCCTCCACTTCTCGGAATAGCATCGAGCTCATCTTCAACCTCTAACGTGGAGAAACTCACATTTCCCGCATTCCACTTCGAAGGTGACAGGATTCAAACACCCATCGTCACCTGAATACATGTATGTACCTCCCGTGGTGCTACCCAATGATGGGAATTTCTTTCTCAGTGGAACCCACCTTCGAGCTTAGTAGATTTCCAACGCGAATCTGTAAAATCTCCGATAAGGTCCTGCTGCCTGAATGTTTAGTGACAACGAGCATCAACCCTGTGGCAAACTTTTGTAAGAACTGAATGGCTCTGTAAGTTTTCCTTATTACGAAGTTGTTGATTGTTGCAAAACTCTACATCAAATAGAACACCTTGCGTTTGTACTTTTATCGAAGTGCTTGGGGAGTGGGCAGTATTAACGATTCTGTGTTGTCGACTCGCTGCACGCGGCTGCCACAGACTATTCTCTTCGCCATTATTGCATGTAGCTCTAGCGCTCTTCATACAGCTCAGTCGATATGCGATCATTGTTTTAGGCATGTTTCTACTATGACTTCCTTTATTACTATATTTCTCACCTGCTGCTGCATTCTACTATATTCCTTCGTTCGCGGCGTCCCTCTCGCCGCGACGCGACAATTCGATAATCCAGCACCACACCCGAATTGCTCCTTACTTCGAACACTGAAATACAATACCCGCCCATAGCCTCATGAAGGGTCTCGCATGTGCGTGATCACCTAAAATGCTCTATAATTATTGATTGGGCTTCGTATGACCAACCTCGAATCTGAGGAATCCTCTTGCCACATTTGCCAATTTTTTATTTCACGAACTGTCCAAATCGATCAAAATAAATGAAGCTTCGAAAACTTTCATCAGAAGTATAATCGACAGCGCAGGCTTGAATCCGAAATAATGCATAAATAATAATGCATAAACCCTGGAGTAAATTCTACCAGAGTCAATCTAGCTTCTTCCACTGATCACTGTTTAAGTGTACTCATCATACAAACTTTCACAGTCAATCCAAAAATAGTAAGTGATTGGTTATCGAAACGAGGCAACTAGCCAAAAACCATGGCATGGCGTGAGCATTTGAACTCTCTAGGTACACGGGAACCGCAGTTATGAATTTCCGGTCACACACACACACAGACACACACACACACACAGCGCGTAATATATATGTGCAGGATTCTCTGTGATTTGAGATTGCGCTCAATTCCTCAGAAGAAATTAGAATGACAGCAGACAAAACGTGTTCACAAGGCTTCCAGTAAACATATTTTCAAGGTAATTTTCGAAAAAAGTAGTGTGAAACTTTAAGCGCGCTTCCGAAAGATGTCAGGAGGAAGAGTAACGAATTTTACAAATTGTGGCGATGATAATTGTTAGATCGCCTGAAAAGCGAACGTTATCTTTCAAAGGCATACTTGGCGGCAGGACATCTAGCAAAAGAGACCATATGTCACATGGTTGTGAGACTGGAGGTAGGACAACTAGCAAGTATGTGCAATCTACAGTATACTCTAGCATGCTGCAACCGTAAGGTATGCGTGTAATCAAGTTATCACATTTCCGATGGATAGGGTATAGGACAGTAGGTATCGTTGAGATATTGCCGAAACTTTTAACGGAATCGAAGGTGATTCCGACCTTTTTTAGACGTTTTACTTGGTTATCATTGCCAGCCTCTCAACTGGGAATGATAACTAAGTAAACGTCTAAAAAAGGTCGGAATACTCGCTACACATAGACGTTTGAGATGGCACTCAGCTTCAAACGAACCAGCGGAAACAGGCTAAGTTCCAACTCGGGAAAGCTGAAAGCTCGAAGAACCCGTTGACAAGTTTTCCAGCTTGGTGGCCTTATAAGTTCGAAAAAATGAAGTGGAAGAGATCCAAAAGAAAGTTGTCCATGTGTAGTAGAAATTTAATGCTGGCTAGAGGCAAAACCTTAGAAACAATCCAACGAGTATCACAATGTGATTCGAATGAGGCTCCGAGTAAATCCGACTGAAAACGGCTAGTTATTTCATACCCTAACTTGGCGAATATTTGTTTGGCAGTATGGTTTTCATATTGCAACTATTTGCACAATTTATTCATGGTGCAGAAATTGATCTTAATTGCCAATAAAAGTAGAATTTTTAAGAAAAAAAGAGCTTTGTCTGCTCTTAGGTTTCTGTTCTCTGTACCTCATGAATATGTTTCATTTGATGTTCGTAGTTCGCATAATTCAACCTCAGTTTTTGCCCAAACCTAACATATTTGCCAAATCCTCATGGTTGAATGCATTTGTACCATTTCCTAGTTACATTTCTATCGGTAGCAAAGGCAAAGAGGTTGGATGTTTACTACTGGTCTAGTGCTTCATGCCCTTGAAGAATAAAACTTGATTTTCCAAGCGTTTTTCATTCCTATTCAGGATGCAAAGGGCGGAGGTGGTGTAGTGGCAAGTGGCGCACTATATCACACGCACGGTCAGGGGTTCGAATCTCGGATCGATGCTCGCCTAGGCCAACCAAGCCTTCCATCCCTCCGGGGTCGGTGAATTGGTACCAGACTCGTCTGGGAGGACAAAAGCACTGACTTGTACATCGGCTGGCCACCGCAAGTCATTGTATAGGCCACATACGCACTCATTACGCCACTACGATTCTGAATGGAAGTCGAGTGCGGGGGCGCATCGGGATTGATTAACGCCAAAAACTTTATCCTTTTTTTATCCTTTATTCAGGATGCGCTTTAGCATTCGCTTGCAATCAGAGTTACAGAAATACCTGGAATGAGGGTTTGGACCCTACAATGACTATTGTGGAATGGCCCATGCAATGCACTGCTCCAAACTTTTCAAATAGCCTTGGCACCAATTTATCAACTATTAAGGACTGTAAAGCTCGGCTGGCCAGGGCAGGCAAAGGGTGTGATCTTCGGGCAACCCTAACCATAAAGCTCTACCCTGCAACCGTCCTTTTCATGCCTTAATCAGAAAAACCCGACTAGAAAAATCCAAAAGGGTGTCTTTCTCTTCTGTCTTGCACTAGTTGAACATCCTGTGGAAAAGATCAAGAACAAGCTAGCGGAATTGAAGACCACGGTGAAACGAGGGGGTTTACCACAAGATTTTCTGGCTTACGATAAAACCGTCCAAAATTGTTCAATTTTGAGCACTTCCGCAACCAGAACTGTGTTATATAATGAACAGATTGCCCAGATTTATTCAAGGAAANGGTTACTTTCACTTTCAGTATGGTTCTTCATAAACAGTCTGTTGTTCTGCAACAACTTGTCGTTGTGCAATGACCGGTTGCTGAGCAAGAACCGGCTGTTGTGCAATGACCGGTTGTGCTGCAATAACCGGTTGTTGTGCAATAACCGGTGGTTCTGCAATAACCGGTTGTTGTCCAACAACTGTGACAGCAGGGGCACGGACATACTGTGGTATCACAACGGGAGAAATCTGACCAACTGGAGCCACTTGAGCAACTTGACCATATGGAGTAAGCTGACGAACTTGACCAACTTGACCAACTTGACCACCATTTTGTCCATTCTGTCCAGTAAGGATGATGAGATTTTTGTTTGGATTCGCTGGAGCTGCTGTTGTAGTTGTTGCTGGCGGTGCAGGGGGTGCTTGTATTACTACTGGTCCTGATGGGACGCATACCACATTTCCACTTGTGTAGTAGTCTGAGCTCGCTACGATTTGATTTACCCACGTCCTCACCTAAATAAACTGTTTCGAAAAATGCCACTGTTTTGAGTAAATAAACATCAGAAGAATAGTTGTGTCTAGAGAAAAAATTGTAGTGAACTTTGTTTAAACTGTACCTCGTCACAGTGACATTGTGTTAAGGTGAAAGTAAAGGCAAAATAGCCATTGCTGTCAGTATTTCCAAGGTTTGAGAAGACTCCAAGAGGGGCCGAGTATTCCTGGATCTGAAATTTTGATAATTCGAATAGCTACAACTGTGATGCAAGGTGTGAGGTGATTTTTTTTTACCTTTGTTTTCGGAAAGTAGCCCATATACTCGTTGACTTTTGATGATTCGTAGACTTGGTTGGTGACTATTGTAACGTCCGCTGTATCGTGTCCGTGTGAGACTCCCGCAGGAGGTGGTGGTACTGGTTGGCAAGCCTGCAAAAGATATTTTCTAAATTTTATTCTTCCATTTCTAGCTGCTACTCGGCTGGAAGGTATTACCCATGACATTGTCATAACGAAAGGAACATATTGAACATACCAGTGTGGTTCCAATAAGGGCGAAAGCGAAAAGTAAACAATCCATGTTGGATGTGTGATGCGACTGCAGACGTCAGTCTCCCTACTTATATGTTCTGGGACTCGATGAGTTAGCTATTCAAATAACTTGTTCTATAACTGTTTATTAGCTATATTCGCATATTTAAAATTCTATGGATATCGTCGTGAGAACTTCTGTTTTCAATAACTGCGTACTCCAGACGTTATTTGTCGTAAAGCCTCAAATTTTCTTTGAAACAAAGGGCATTTCTAGCGTGGATGAAAGACTGTTCCACACAAATGACTCCTTTTACGGCTATGTTTTCCAGCGATAAGATTCATCTACGATAGTTATATGTCATGCATATTAGTTAGCTCTATCGTAGAAGTTGTTTTTTATGCCATTTTTAGCGGATATTAATTGTTTTCAAGAATCTCTTCCTGAAGCCGTTTCTGTCTGGACCCTCACATCATGTCGAGAAGAAAGAAGTGCCAGAAAAACTGCATCGTGGCGGTTTCCCACAAATAATCTTTCATGTCTCTGTTTTGAAGGCAGTAAATAAATTCGTAGCTGAACTAAATGCATACTTGTAGACTAAATTGACAGAAAGAATTCTCGATGGATTCTGAAGGAGTATTTATTGCCTTAGCGAGCGTCCGCTCTATTCTCTTATGTCAACCTTCTTACGCCTTACAATTTACTCAACCGTTTCGCTCGATTATCCTCCTTCTCTTCTCTGTAGGTATGATCTCTATGCGTTATATATCGACTCATGATATACGTCTAGGGAAAAGTTTTTAACATCATGGTAAGTTTGCCAAGGATCCATCTCGTATTCATTTCGGGGAGGACGTCATCGTTTATCAATGATCAGAGAAGGATAGCCAAAAATCAGCTCCCCTCCCAAACGTCACAACCTTCCGTCAGAATTTACTTGGACAGGCTTATCAAGACGGCAATTAGGCAGGGGACTTACAAGACCCCAGAATGGAACTCAGTTTCCGGGCAAGTAGAGACCTGTGAACGGTACTTCTGACTTTTTTTTAATTTTTGTGAAAAAAAGGTAAAATTGCTATTATGGAACACCTGAGAAACAACCGTATCCTTCCTGTTTTTCGGCATGTTCTCAGAAAAGCCAAGTCAATAGTAACTCAGTTGGTGGAAAGTCGCTAGGACTGGGCATCGCTTCGGATTAAAAGAAACGTGTTGATAGCCTCCAACTTCTCTCTTGCTTTAACCTCAGCATAGTTGTTTATGATTACAATATTCTTGTGCCGTGCGTGGCTGTTAGGTGGAGCAGTTTATTAATCAACGGCCTAACGTTTCGACGCTTTCGTCTTCTTCAGAGGCCTAAAGCAACTCGGCTACTTGCACAAAATCCAAAAAGCGCATCACCCCCTGGCGAATGTTACGGCGAACTCAAAACCCATAATTCGAAGCACAACTCATCGAGGTTCCACCCGCTCAAGCATATATGAAATCCGCTGTCGTCACAAGCGACTGTCAGGCTGTCTCCCTTATACTTGTGATAAGGAAAATTACGGTATAATGCTAGTAAGTCACAAGTCACTATAGTCGGTATATATGGCAAAAGATCATTTGTTGTGGACGGCCACTCATCTCTACCATTCATTTTAGGATTTCTATTGAAAATCCAGAACGTCTCTAATGCCTTTCCGCTGAAATCTCCGTCTCCTGCGCTAATATCTTGCACTTAACTTCAAAGTTGTAGCCGTTATGCTCCTCAATTTTATGCTTACCAAGCGCTGCCACGCCCCATACTAGCTGGGTGTTCTTTTATTCGTATAGCTAGTTGTCTTCCCGTCTCTACTATAAATGTTGACCCACATGTCCGGCATTCCATCAGGTACATAGATCACGCCTATCAGTGCGCAATCACCTGTAGGGACATATGATGCAATCATTTGTTATGCACTGCTTGTCGTAGAGCCTATTTCGCTTGTACGTTGTTCTGTACTTCGTGGCCTTCCGTTCTGGTTCAGAACACTAAGGACTCCCGCGGATAATATTTTAGACTTAACCTCAGCCTCGGGCACTGGTTGGGGTTCTTTATAAAAAATGTTCCCGCAGATGCTGTTGATAGCCTTCTTCTATGTTTAGGCATGTTGGAATTCACCCCAGACAGGTATGGGCCAGGTTGTTTCGAAGAGCCAGGTTGTCTCGAAGAGCCAGGTTGTCTCGAGGGTTTGAGCAAACTTCGATTTTTTCAATTCATTTTTGTTTCGAAAAATGCAATATCAATGCCCATCATATGCACCATCACTATCAAGAATTTGTTACTTTCAACTCGGCAGGGTGTGGATGCCCCGCCTCTAGGGGTGTGGGACGTTAGTCTCGAATGACATTGCTTCGCGCCGAGGTGCGAAGTGACCTCATTAGTACTAACCTTATCTTAATTACGCGACTCCCCTTGAACGTGTCTAACCTCAACTTACCTATGAAAGTGATGGCAATGTTGAAAATAGTGAGAAAATGAAATCTCAAGAAAAGTAGTTTTTTAACGTAAAATTTTCATGGTCTTCGGTTTTAAAGTTTTATCACCATGCATAGAATGCATGGTGCATGATAGAAATCCCAAAAAAATTCCAATGAAATCCAAAGAAGCCTAATTTTTTCAATAAAAAGTATAAAATAATAACTAAACAACTCAGGTGGTCTTGTTCGTTACGAATTTTGACATCTTTATGCAAAGCTCCTCAATTTGGATGCGATTGCTCCTCTCTGATGAACTTCATCGAACCTTAGAAAATGTTGATGAGTTACATCCTGTAGAAATGAGAGTAAGATCTCTTAAAAATATCAAACCTTTCCATTTCTTCGTATATTTTCTCTTTCCGCTGTTGTTATAGAACTTTTAAAACCGAAGACCATGAAATTTTACATCTTACATGAACTTCATTTCAATGACCGTCGGATTTTCCTATTCCATATTGTAATAGAAGTTTTAAAACCGAAGACCATGAAAATTTTATGTTAAAAAACTACTTTTCTTGAAATTTCGTTTTCTCACTATTCTTATCANTTTTCTCACTATTCTTATCATTGCCATCACTTTCATAGGTAAGTTGAGGTTAGTCACGATTAAGGGGAGTCGCTAATTAAGATGAGGTTAGTCACTAAGGAGGTCACTTCGCACTTCGGCGCGAAGCAATGTCATTCGAGACTAACGTCGCACACCCCGCCTCTAGTAGTCTTGCAGATCTGAGCTGCGAAAGAGAGTGGGGTCTTCTTTTAGATCTCCCGGGGAATTGAGTTTCTTGCCCGCAGGATGGTTCTTAAGGTACAGAACAAGTGGCATTCGAAAGGGACTAGATTGGGCCCACATGCAGAGTGCGGTGGAATTACCCAGCCTAGTCTCATTATCTTGAGCTGTGATGTTTCGAGACATGGATTATTTATTTTTTTTTATTCGTTACTATTATACAGAGTGAGGCGTTAACATTAAATGAATATGAGTGGCAGACGGTGATACTATAGGATTAATAAAACATATAGGTTATTAACAGTGACATAATTCAAAAGCCACAAGGATAATTAGTTAGGATTTCACATGGGTTGAAGGAAAACAGTCAAAAAATAGTGACTCATGGCCACAGAACAAATAGGCAGTGAGAAAGAAGGGACGGGAAAATGAAGGGGCATCTATGTAAGCATGCATTGTTAGGAGCGGGTACACTGTCATTTTCTGAAGAGGACAACTGGAACTTTTTCACTAGGGTTTGTTGGTGACTTAAGTATACTTTGCTCGTAACGTTGGCTTTGAAAGGAAGGCCCTTCGGCCTCGGACGAGACTCGAACCCGTATTTGTGCGATCCGGGCACAGCGCTCAATACCCTATACTACCGAGACCCCGCTTGTCCTCACCTTCTTAAAGGCTTATATGCCACAGCTTATCGGCACCCACACGAGGAGGTGAGTTGGTTAGAAAATGTCAGCGTTGAACTCAAGAGCAACGAGATTCCAGGGAATATTTCTCTTCATTGTGAGCAGAAGAATATTTATCTTATAATCTTGCTAAAATTTCGAGAGGCAAGTTATCAATTGTTAGAAAGCTTTGTTAGACCTTCATGCGTTCATTTCTAGAAGGGTAACGTCGAGCTAATCCATCGCTTTGCAAGATTTAGTTTGAGAGCATTTTCCTTATCTCACGCCGCTATCTCAAAAACCAGCTCAGCTGACGTATGCACCCAAAACGAACGAGTTCTCCGCGGCGTTGTGGAGTCTGTAAAGGTTGCACCAATCACAAAGAGACGCATACGTGGCACGCAAGCGGCCTACTGTAGGCAGCTGCTCGCAACGCCACTTTACACCTCTTTCCCAACGGGTCTGAAAGAAGAAGGAAACTCGGTTCAGCCAGCTTGTGCAATAGGAGGAAGAACTTCGATTTAATTATGAGTTTCAAAATCCTTACAGGTAGATCAAATCTTGTACCTCTTGATTCTTTCAATCTTGTCTTCTCTACGCACGCACACGCATGGTCACGAGTTCGAATACCGGATCGATATCCACATAGGCAGGTCGAGCCTTCAATCCTTCCAGGGTTGATTAATTGACTTGACTCCTTCGGAAGGATAAAAGCAATGACCTGTACATCGGCAGGAAACCGCAATTCGTTGTATAGGCCACATATGCATTCATTACGCCGCTACGACTCTGAATGGAAGTGCAATACGAGGGAGCATTTCTCGGACGGGAGTGATAGTTGCTAAAGGACTTTAGTCCCCAACAGTAATGGTGTAAGTGTGCGCTGGTATTAATTGCCAATGTCGATTTGTTGAAAGTCGTTTTGGCTCATTCCATATTGAATTTTTTCTTCCCTAGTGAGCTTACTAAAACTATTAGAACACAAGTGACCTCGTCGTTGACGATAAACAGTTTTTTGCTGAATTATTTATTAGCGAAAAGAAATCAAATTCTCATGATGGGCATGTTCTTGAATGAAGACAGCTCTTCTACATGCTCTACTGTTTCTTCATAATCCGATTGATATGATATAACCACTGGTGCGGCTGGAAGGGCACCACCTGGAAGTATTACTAATGGTGTTGTTAATGTCGTTGTTGTTGGTGGTGTTGTAGTTCGTAGTTCAACCCAGTTCCTCCACCTCGCCGGTGTTGTCCCGGTACGGTCGCATGCAAAAATAAAGCCTTTGTAGAACGACGAGCTCCCCTGGATTTGATGCAGCCACGCCTTCACCTTAAAAAATGGTCATTATTTCGTGGAGATAAGCACTAGCTGGGCGGAGGTGGTGTAGTGGCAAGTGGCGCACTATATCACACGCACGGTCAGGGGTTCGAATCCCGGATCGATGCCCGCCTAGGCCAACCAAGCCCTCCATCCCCTCGGGGTCGGTGAATTGGTACCAGACTCGTCTGGGAGGATAAAAGCACTGACTTGTACATCGGCTGGCCACCGCAAGTCATTGTATAGGCCACATACGCACTCATTACGCCACTACGATTCTGAATGGAAGTCGAGTGCGGGGGCGCATCCCTCAGACGGGATTGATTAACGCCAAAAACTTTATCCTTTACTTTAAGCACTAGCTGACTACTGTCGTCTACTGGATCCGAAAAAAGGTGCTGTAGAGAACAAGTCTTGATGAGTACATTAGAGCAATTGGCATTCGTAAGTATGAAAGTCCAGGTGAAATGGCCACCCATATCCAGAAATGGTACAGTCTAGATCTGAAAAGTCTCCAAGTGACGCAGAATATTGTTGAATCTGAAATGAATTGTGAAAAATCGAAAATTTCTGAACATGCTTAGAAATGAATCTCCATACTAACCTTTGTTCCGGAAAAGGCGCTCAAGAATTGGCTGGTTCCAGCTGGACTGTAGGTTTGGTTGATGATTATAGTAATAGTAATGTACATGTTAGCGTCTCCTGACATATTGAACGTACCAGAATAGTTCCGATAAGAAAGAAAGCAAAAAGTAGACGTTCCATGTTGAATGCGTGCTGTGAATATGGAATGCTTACTTTCCGCCTTACTATTTATAACTTCTTGACACCTAGAGCTGGTTATATGTCAGCCATATTCACAGATTTTTTATTTTATAGCTTTCTGAATAAGGATTTATTGCTTTCGGATGGGCCATTAATTCCCTTCGCTATCGAATCATGTTTGAACGGAGAACTTTTCTAACAATAGGAGGCTGTTTTTATGTAACTAGCCTTGATGTCCGTGCCTCAATGGCTGCTGAGTTCATACATCGTAGCTGTTTGTGCCTCTAGAAGTAAAGAGATCATTCTGATGCCCAAGGTCGTCTCTCAGCAAACGTCGACATTCGTCCCCCTGAGGCACATGTTCCCATGACGTCGTACCCATTGCTCTCCTAGAGGAGAAGCATCCAAATGTACTTTCAGATGAATTCGAAAGAGTCTATCTGTTTTCCCAACATACTCCTTTTGATGTTGATAGCACGAAACTAATTACACCACACAGGATGTCATGCAAACTCCTCCATCACGGAATTGGCATATGATAAAAGAAGGCGTTGTGCAAAGGCGGTCATATAGGCGATTCCGGACTAGTTCTTGTCTAAGGTTCAAGCAGGAGTGTTTTCAACTCTCATCAAGTCCTGTAGACTTGATGAGAGTTGAAAACAAATCTCCCAAATGATCCTATGGCTGTACTCAATTCGTCGAATATAAATGGAACATCTGTTTTCGTGTCCCCGTGAATAGCGTTGGGTCACTATCCTTCGTTTGTATCAAATTGGGAAACCTGATGTTTCGTAGTCCCCTGTCTGTGCCTCTTTCTGGCTTTGGCTTTTATGGCTTTCTTGGAGCTAAATGACGGGGAGAGCAGAAATGAACAAGCATATTCTCACCGACGACTAGCGATTCCATTTGGTCCTAATGGTACGCGCAGTCATTCATACCTGGGCATTAAGGAATAGAGCAGGAGTTTAGCAAACGCTCATACCTTGTAGGTGTGGGCATGTGATAGCCCTCTACACACCTTCTAACAAGACTGCTAAATCCCCTCCTTGCCGCACAAGTCGATCTTCATAGCCCCGGCGACTGAGAACTTCTAGTTTCCTCAGACTTCTGTTTTTATCGAAAATCAGATTCCTCGAAGTTGGTTCCGCGGTATCGGGGCATGGAGTATCGCAAACAATGAGTCCAAGAAATTCAACACTCGGAATCCACTCCATGATCAGGTTCCGTAGACCCGAGAGATGTGGAGACAGGACCTCGTGATAGGGTTTAGCATAAGGAACTGCTAGGGAAAAGGCTTGCATCTGAAGCAAACAGATAGGCATCGCTGGATGAACAGATTTTGCCAAGCACCAGAACTCTTGGGCTATCCTAATTATCTCCACAATCACTAGCTACATCTAAAGGTTTCGTTATCGACCTGTATGTGTGTGATCCGCAACTTCGCTGCTCAACCATTAATGGCACAGTTCGAGATAATAATGGTTTCTGAGGTTTCCCCATAGGATGAGTTCGAGGCCTATACCATATATGGCGCTATCAAGTCGGGAACGACCTAGCTAGGCCGTTGTAATGGCTCAACTAATATATTTGCATCCTCGGATGAGTACCACCGCATTGCAGAGACTGCACCATTTACAAGGGATCAAATGTAGGAAACTCGAAATTCGCGCATTTTCTCGCCTTCTCTACTACCGATGAACTAGTCCCTACCTACACTTCCGCTTTTTGAATAAAAAGGGGTAAAAAAGGGGTAAAAAAATTGTACTGAACTGTGAATTTGACCCGCTGTACTTTATCTACAGTTTTGTCTCGACCCTAATACAGTGCGTTTCATAATTATAAGGTCACCCTCAAATTTTGCACTTTCAAGGAAAGCAATAATTAAGGATTTTTTCTAGCATCATGAACGGATTCCCCAGCACGAATAACCTAGGTATCCGTTTTTTAGCCGCAGCTGCATCTTTCTGAACTTTTTTAGAACAGTTTATCGGTTTTTGCACCGTTTCATAATTATAAGGTCACCCTGGGAAAGTGAACAATTATTCATGGAGGAGAGGAAATTTCATGTTTGAAGATACTTATGAAGGTAAGCATGTGTAGCAAATGCATTTCTAAATCTGGCTGTCAACATGGCTCATGGTCACCTGCTTTCCTCTGATGAGAAGGCTAATCATGAAGGTGGGCTCAGTACTCGAGCCATCTCCAGGCAAGTAGGATGATCCCCTTGGTCCATTCGGAGATTTCTAGAGAGTCCTCATGTCGTTAGATATGACACCGACTGTGGACACCCATGAAAGATTACTACCCGTGACGAGCGGAAAATTCTGAGGACTGTCTCCAACAGTACGTCCTCCTTGAACCAGATCCGATCGGAATTAAACCTCTCTGAATTAAACTACAGTCTGGAGAGCAGAGAGCAGATGCGAGAACATCACCAGGAAAGCAATGGAGAAGGTGTCACGAACCGCCGATCGCCACAGAGAGGCTCGACTCCGATATGCAAAGATGAATCTAGGAAGAGATTGGGCAAAGGTAGATCTGCATCAAAACCTCACCATAGAGCTGAATAATTTCCACTCAGACTGTCTTTTTGGATAAAAAGAAATTCAACTCGGACGGTCCTGACGGAAACAAGTACTACTGGCCCGACTTGAGAAAGGAACCAGTCCTTCTCGAAATTTCTTAAAAATTTCCTAAAAAAAGTTTTTTTGCTCTCAGCTTTCTGTTCTCTATAGATCACAAAAAAGCCTCTCTTGTATACTGTACTATACTACTGTACTTGGATTTCAAGCGTTCTTCATTCCCATTCAGGATGCGCCTAACCATTCGCCTACACTCAGAATTGCAGAAGGGTTTGGAATGAGGATTGGACCCTACAATGACTTTCGTGGAATGGCCCGTGAAAAAAATGCACTGCTCCAAGCTGTTCAGATAGCCTTGGTACCAATTTATCAACTATTAAGGGCTGTAAAGGTCGGCTGGCTAGAGCAGGCAAAGGGTGTGGTCCTCGGACCACACCAACCATAAAACTCTATCCTGCAATCGTCCTCTTCATGCCTTAATCAGAAAAATCCGACTAGAAAAATCCGAAAGGGTGTCTTTCTCTTCTGTCTTGCACTGGTTGAACATCTTGTGGAAAAGATCAAGAACAAGCTAGCGAATTGAAGACCACAATGAAACGAGGGGGTTTACCACAAGATTTTCTGGCTTACGATAAAACCGTCCAAAATTGTTCAATTTTGAGCACTTCCGCAACCAGAACTGTGTTATATAATGAACAGATTGCCCAGATTTATTCAAGGAAAACGGTTACTTTCACTTTCAGTATGGTTCTTCATAAACAGTCTGTTGTTCTGCAACAACCTGTCGTTGTGCAATAACCGGTTGTTGAGCAAGAACCGGTTGTTGTGCAATGACCGGTTGTGCTGCAATGACCGGTTGTTGTGCAATAACTGGTGGTTCTGCAATAACCGGTTGTTGTCCAACAACTATGGGAGCAGGGGCAGAGACATACTGTGGTATCACAACGGGAGAAATCTGACCAACTGGAGCCACTTGAGCAACTTGACCATATGGAGCAAACTGACGAACTTGACCAACTTGACCAACTTGACCAGCGTTTTGTCCATTCTGTCCAGGAAGGATGATGAACTTTTTGTTTGNTACCTCGTCACAGTGACATTGTGTTAGGGTGAAAGTAAAGGCAAAATAGCCATTGCTGTCAGTATTTCCAAGGTTCGAGAAGACTCCAAGAGGGGCCGAGTATTCCTCGATCTGAAATAAATTTTGATAATTCGAATAGTTACAACTGTGATCCAAGGTGTGAGGTGATTTTTTCTGACCTTTGTTTTCGGAAAGTAGCCCATATACTCGCTGACTTTTGATGGAGTGTAGACTTGATTGGTGACTATTGTAACGTCCGCTGTATCGTATCCGTGTGAGACTCCCTGCTTAGGTTGTGGTACTGGTTGGCAAGCCTACAAAAGACATTTTCTATATTCTATTCCTTTATTTCTAGTCGCTACCCGGCGGAGAGGCCTTACCCATGACCTTATCATGACGAAAGGAAGATTTTGAACATACCAGTGTGGTTCCAATAAGGGTGAAAGTAACAAGTAAATAATCCATGTTGGATGTGTGATGCGACTGCAGAACGTCGGTCTCCCTACTTATATGTTCTGGGACTTGATGAGTCAGCTACTCAAATAACTCATTTTATAGCTATTTATTAGCTATATTCGCATATTTAAAATTCTATGGATATCATCGTGAGAACGTTTTGTTTTCAATAACTGCTTACTCGAGACGTTGAAGCCTCAATTTTCTTTGAAACAAAGGACGTCTCACACAAATAACTCCGTTTATGGCTATGTTTTCCCAGCGATGATATTCATCTACGATAGTTATATGCCTTGCATATTAGTTAGCTCTATCATAGAAGATGTTTTCGATGTCATTTTGAAAAAGTATTAACTGTTTTCAAGGATCCCTTCTTGTCTGACACCCTCAAATCATGTCGAGAAGAGAAGTGCTCTAGAACAGCTTCGTGGCGGTTTTCCCACGAATGATCTTTCATGTCTCTGTTTTGATAGGCAGTAAATTAATA
This sequence comes from Haemonchus placei, assembly GCA_900617895.1. Taxonomy (NCBI): domain Eukaryota; kingdom Metazoa; phylum Nematoda; class Chromadorea; order Rhabditida; family Trichostrongylidae; genus Haemonchus; species Haemonchus placei. The sequence continues at coordinate 34,945 of UZAF01016162.1, forward strand.
CATAGCTGTACTAAATGCATACTCGTAGACTAAATTAACAGAAAGAATTCTCGATGGATTCCAAAAGGGTATTTAAATGTTTCAGTGAGTGTCCGCTTCATTCTCTTGTGTCAACTTTCTTTTGCCTTGCCCAGAACGAAGAAGAGTTCCTATACAATTTACCTAACCGTTTCGCTCGATCCTCCTTCTCTCCTCTGTAGATATGATCTCTATGCGTTATATATCGACTCATGATAGGTGACTAGGGAAGTGTTTTTTATCATCACGTTCACCAGGTAAGTTTGTCAAGGCTCCATCTCGTATTCATTTCGGAGAAGACGTCATCTTTCATCAGTGATTAGAGAAGGGTAGCCCGAAATCAACCTCCCTCCCAAAAGTCACAACCTTGCTTACTAGGACAGCCTTACCAAGATGGCAATTAGGCAGAAGACTTACAGGACCCCAGATTGGAATTCAGATTCTGGGCAAGTCAAGCAGACCTGTGAACGGTACTTCTGTCTTTTATTGAATTTTTGTGAAAAAAGGTAAGATTAGTCTTATGGAACACCCGAGAAACCAGCGTATCCTTCTTGGTTTCGGCATGTTCTCAGAAAAGCCAAGCCAATAGTAACTCAGTTGCTGGAAAGTCGCTAGGACTGGGCTGTCGCTTCGGATTAAAAGAAACGTGTTGATAGCTTCCAACTTCTCTCTTGCTTTAACCTCAGCATAGTTGTTTATGATTATAATACTCTTGTGCTGGGCGTGGTTTTTAGGTGGAACAGTTTATTAATCAGCGGCCTAACGTTTGATAGTTTTCGTATTCTTCAGAGGCCTAAAACAACTCGAGACTATTTTCACAGTATCCAAAAAGCGCATTACCCTCTGGCGAATGTTGCGGCGAATTCAAAACCCATAATTCGAAGCATAACTCACCAAGGTTCCACCCGCTCAAGCGGATATTAAATCCGCTGTCGTCACAAGCGACTGTCAGTAGCGAATGAGACTTATTGGCTGTCTCCCTTATACTTGTGATAAGGAAGATCACGGTATAATGCTACTGAGTCACAATTCGCTATAGTCGATATATATGGCAAAAGATCGTTGGATATGAACGGGCACTCATCTCTACCATTTATTTTAGGATTACTTCGGAAAATCCAGAACGCCTCTAATGCCTTTCTCGCTGAAATCACGAACTCCTGCGCTAATATCGTGCACTTAACTTCAAAGATGTTGCCGCTATGTTCCTCAATTTTATGCTTACCAAGCGCCGTTATCAGGCTGCCACGCCTCATACTAGCTATGTGTTCTTTTATTCGTATAGCTAGTTGTCTTCCCGTCTCTTCGATGAATGTTGACCCACATGTCCGGCATTCCATCTGGTAGATCACGCCTATCAGTGTGCAATCACCTGTTTTTCCGTAAGGACATATTATGCAATCATTTGTTATGCACTGCTTGTCGTAGAGCCTATTTCGCTTGTACGTTAGTTGGTACTTCGAGGCCTTCCGTTCTGGTTCAGGACACTCAGGACTCCCGCAGATAGTAGTTTGAACTTAACGTCAGCCTCGGGCACTGGTTAGGGTTCTCTATAAAAATTTCGCGGGAATGGCACAGATGGCGCTGATAGCTTTCTTCTAGGTTTAGGCATATAGGGATTCACCGCAGAGAGGTATGGATGAAGAGCCAAGTTGTCTCGAACGTTTGTGCAAATTTCAATTTTTTTTATTCATCTTTATTTCGAAAAATGCAATATCTACGCCCATCATATGCAGCATCACTATCACCAGTTTGTTACCTACAACTCGGAAGGGTGTGGATGCCTCGCCTCTAGTAGTCTTGCAGTTCCCAGCTGCGGAAGGAAGTAGGATCTTTTTTTAGATCGTCCGGGGGATTGAACTTCTTGCCCGCAAGACGGTTTTTCAGGTACAGGAACAGGTGGTGATCGAGAGGAACTAGATCAGGCCCACATGGAGAGTGCGGGGGAATTAGCCAGCCTACTCTCATTGCCCTGAGCTGTGTCATTTCGAGACATTGAGGCGATGACATTAAATGAGTGGCAGACGGTGATACAATAGGATAAATAAAACATAAAGACTATACACAGCGACATAATTCAAAAGCCTTGAGGATATTTAGTCAGAATTTCACACGACTTATGCCACAAAACAACTAGGCAGAGAGAAAGAAGGGCCGGGGAAATGAAGGAGCATCTATGTTTGGATATATTTTTGGCTATGTCTACTTTGTTTTTTCTAAGAAAAAAGTTTGGAAGGTGCCTGACCAAAAATTCCTTTTGCGGGCTCGCATGTGGTACAACTTCAAACAAGAAAAATCGGCTGCTAAATCTCATCGCGCCATATCTGAACTATACGGCGAAGAAGCCCTGCCAGAAAGTCAGTGTCGACGATGGTTCCAGCATTTCAAAAAGGTAATGAAAAAAGGTGCCTGGGGGACGAAGAACATGGAAGTCGGCCTCAATTCGTCGATAATCAAGCGTTGAAGACCGTTATTAAATTGGATCTACTCCAAACCGCCCGAGAACTGGCAATACATGTTGGCTGCTCAAACTCTACCATCCATGAAGATTTGCTGGCAATTGGCAGACGAACGGGTGCGTAAAATGGGTACCGCACCAGCTGAGCGACGCAAACCAGGCAACACGAGTGGCGATGGCCGAAGTTCTTCTTCATCGCTCCAGAAATAGCGGTTTTTTCAACTCTATTATTGAATCGGACGAGAAATGGATCTGCTTCGACAACACAACACAAAAAAAGACAGTGGTTAGACGGCGGTGACACTCCAAAACCCATTCTGAAACCGGATATACACGACAGAAAGGTGATGCTCTGTGTTTGGTGGAACAGCAATGGTTAGTGTAGTTTGAAGTCCTGATTTTGGGTCAAACGGTTACGGCAGACATTTGCGAAGATCAGTTGAACCGCGTAGATCAAGCAAAGCGTCGTCAAGGTGTCGTAACGACGTCGACAAAATTCATCCCCGATAACGCTCGTCCACATGTTGCAAAAACCACCTTGAAAAAAGTTGAGGAATCGGGCTGGGAAGTACTGCCTCATCCGCCATACAGCCCAGTTCTCACACCATACGATTACCCTTTGTTCCGGTCAATGCAGCACTCCTTGGCCGAAAGAAATTTCAAAAGCCGCGAAAGTGTTCAACTACTAGTCGCAGCCGGCCGAGTTCTTCAGAAGAAGAATCCATCCTAAACGTAAGCAACAAGTCATTGATAGTAATGGAAAATATCTTTTGAACTGATCTTGTTTAGTTTCCTTTTTATAATAAAAATTTTTTATCTCAAATGCGCATTCCTCGTCGAGGGGCTTGACAAAACTTTAGTTCTCTGAAGTCTTCGAGCATTTCATCCTGGCCAGCCGTTTCATTAGTAGGGAGTATTTCTACATAGCTAAGTGGAGTCGTGTCATCAGTCTCGATGACTACGAACCTACACACGTTCCTCTGTTACGCTGGTTTGAAAATATTTAGTTTAAATATGAAGTGTTGAGAGGACTGGACATCGATCGATATGGCTCACGCGGTCCTGAACGCAATCTGTTCTGCGATTTTAGTACACGGCGAGTAAGGCGGTCGCTCGGTTGAAACAAAGCACGTCTTTGAGCTCTGAAAGCACCCTTTGAGTCGTGTACGGTTACTTTCTGTGCGCTAGTATTCAAGCGCAACCTGAGACAAAACGCGCTGTTGCCAAATAGATGAGATTCGCTCGTAGAAAAAAGTGGGAGAGGATTGAGACGTGTCGAGTTCTTCTATAATGAAGAAAATAAGGGAACTAGAAAATGAGGAGGTAACCCGTGAGTTGAAAAGATGCCCTTCTGAGAGGTACGGAGCTGCTGCAGCACTTATATTCCTTCAAGTGTCTGTGCGCGGGAAAGTAATTCGAAATCTCTCACACGCGCGACGAATGCGGCGCGACCTGGTCTCATAGTGATAGGAACGATAGGAACGGACGTTCTCCGCCGAAATCCCACCTCTTAAATGATTGATTAGGCTACGAATACGGGAGAAGAGCAGGAATGTCAGCAGACTTATTTGCTTTGTTCTTCTTTGTCTTTTCTCTAATTGCATGTAAACTATAATAATTCGGTTTCCTCGACACCTCAACCAAATACAACGGCAATCGCTGCCTCATTGGAAATTGATTGAGGTAAAGTTCTACTATCTAGGTTTCTTTTGGATCCTCTTACCGTTGAGACGATCGCACGGCAAATGATGATTGTCGTAACGAGGTGCTTCCTACTGTTCGCATCGGCGTTCCCTCACCATGGTCACGCCAGAAAGTGGGAATTTGGATGTCCACACACTCCTAAGGGGACGCGTCGTGCTGAGGATTGCTAGGTGGTCTGCTGCGGGCTAGAGAGGGCCTGTTTCCCTGACGCCAAACCAAAGCCCAGACTACAAAGTGTCCACAGTACTCTTGGGAACAATCCTGCTTGACCACACATTGATAATAGGACGCTACCTTTATGATGTACGGGTATGAAATGACAAAACTTCATTTGATAGGCAAATGGTGAATGGAATAGTATGATGCAATACCACTACACTGAATACACGCATAAGTAAAACAACTACACCATGACTAACCTGGAGTTAAAGGCACTGTTCACGAAAAAATGGTTTCAGAGATTTGCACATGGTTTGGATTCGACGTCCCCTCTGATACCATTTGTGCAGGAATGAGGTCGGAAAACAGTCTGTTTAGGGCACAATAAGGGGCCGGAGAGTGAGCCACGGTCGCCCTCCGCCCCTCGCTAGGCTGACTACGAAATCTAATTGCCATTCACCACTTTCGCATTGGAGCGAAGTTGGTGAAAAATCGATAAGCTAGTTGGCAAATTGCCAGAGTCTGCCATTCAGATTGTCAGGCAAATTGGGTGTGTTGTCTGCTATTGCAGACATTGCGTCGCCTTCGTGCACTCGCCCAAACACTCCCTTAACCGCCGTTCTTCCAATGTGAAACTCGTCCAACCCCCCTCTCCAGCTCTTTCTTGACCCTTTCCATTTCTTTTTGTTCATCGTTTTTTGCGCTTTTTTTGTTGTTATCGCTTTATTCTAGAGTAGTTCTATCAATTCCCGCCAAAAAAGAGTACCCTAAATTTATCGTAAACGGTGCTTTTAAGACGAGATGTGAGGAGGAGATGAGATTAGATGACATGCGATGGTCGACGGTTGCGGGCAAACGAAGACTGGACGAAGGGAGGAGAGCATGCGACGATCCACCAGCCAGGCCTGACGACTGCTTACGAACGAGCAAGAGGAGACGTAACGAGATGACGAGCTTATGACTACTTTCCCGCGCTTCTGGCAATTTGCGCCTTTCGCGGCAGGACCGACTGCAAATGGATCTCGAGCGTGGTTTCCTCCCGACGCATGCTCTAAACCCGAACGGCCCCTAATTTGGGCAATGCTTCTGAAGAGCCATCGAAACAGGACCACCTGAGATTCACGCGCCCTAGATTCAATTGGGTAACCTCAGTGGTGTTCCTGTCCCATTCATTGTTGAATCCCAGAAGTCCACCACACACACATCCCGTCCGACACACAAGTTTGCGGCCTACCCTCACACGTGATATGTCCTTCAGTATACATCTATTCAACATAATTTTAATTTTAGCTGTCCGTCTGCGGATTTCGCCATCTAATTTCTTGAAAATTAATTTCCAGGTCCTATCATATTCATATTAAAATTAAAGTATTTCTTATCGCGACGTTCGCAATCAAAAAATGTTAGATCTCCGACTGTAGGTGATCTGGCGGGGATGGCAGTTTGAACTTTTGTCTTTGGCCTGCAGGTATTAGGTTGTAAGGAAAGTTCTGGCCGTTTCGTCAGCTATTTTTCAAAAAGTCATAACTCATCTCAGAGTGAACATTTTGATTCATAGTAAGCCCCATTCGATTCTACACATGTTTGCTAACGTGATACAAGTCAGTCTATTCCATTCTATAAATGTCTGGAGATCTGGATTCCAAAACTTGAAAAAGGCAGCTTCCACGTCGCCTCGATTTATGAATACTCGTTCCTTTAAGAAGCTGTCCAGGTGTTTGAATAAATGATAGTCAGTTGGTGAAATGTCTGATGAGTAGGGTGGAGCCTCGATTCGCAGCTTGTTCGACTTCTGGAAGACAATTCGTGACACATGAGGTTACGCATTGTCGTGTAAGAGCAGTAGACCGAGGCGACTGACTGGTGCTGGCTGCATTTGCCCCAAATTTGTGTACTTCTTGTGAATTTGAACACAATATGACTGTGCGGTGATGGTTTGGTTTGTTTGAGGAAGAAATGCGTAGTGGATCAATCTATGGTTGGACCACCAAACTGTGATCATTGTCTTCGTGATGTGTAAACTTGGTTTGGGAAATTTTTCAGAGGCTCATCCACACCCACCCACTGAGCAGAACGCTTCCTGTTATCATACAGGATCCATTTCTCATCACACGTTACAATACGATGGAGAAAAGTCTCAACATCATTTCTCCTCAACAGCGAACTTGAAATCTCTAAGCGTTTCGGTTTTTGCTGCTCTATGAAATCGTGTGGCACCCACTTGTCAAGCTTCTTCACCATTCTAAACAGCTTGAGGTGGGCAGCGACGACTGTGTGGAAGGCACCCATCTTCTTGGCAATCTCTCTCGAAGGTTGACGTCGATCCCCTTCGACTGCTCTTAGCAAAACATCGTGATCAACTAACGATGGTCGCCCAACTCGCTCTTCGTCTTCCGGTGTTCCGTCTCCACTTCTGAACTTCTGAAACCAGCGACGAACCGTCCGCTCTGATGCAGTGCCTTCTCCCCATACAACGTTGATGTTTGTGGCTGCATCCTTCGCAGTTCGACCAATTTTGAACTCGTGAAGTAAAACCATTCAAAAAGCAGTCTCATCCATTCTGCCAAAAAAACCTCCTAGAGATTCCAAAACCTTACAGACTTCGGGGAAAGCGCTACGACAGAAAGAGTAACTAATGACTTACCTAAGGAACACAATATGTCGTTTAATCTCAATGGACAGCCACCAGAATTTGAATTCATATGACGCGTGTGTGGGAACGGCCAGAATTTTCCTTACAACCTAATATAAGAAGGCCCCCCATCGATCAATAGGTTCATTTTTCTTCAACCCCCGCCTCGAAGTCCTGGATTTATTTTATGCTGCCAGTTATTCTATTCGTTGCTGTCATTACTGTATAAATTGTATACTACTACTACTGGACCACCACATTTGGAAAAGAAGATATACGGCTCTCCACAGTCTATCTGGAGAAAACATTATATATATATTGTCATCGGGACATATATAGATATATATTCCTTTTATTTCTCATGGTCTGGTCCTTACTGGTAATGCACTGTGAAGTTACCCTGAAGTAGATTCTATCAGAGTCAGTCTAACACCTCCCACTGATCATTATTCCAGTGGGAGAGTACAGACGAGCCAGAAAAAGTAACTAATTGCTCGTCGAGGTGAAGCAACTATCCAAAAACCTTGACATGGTGTGAGTGGGCTGGGAAGACATCCCTGACCATTAGGCATTAAGTGTAGGTTGATTCCAGCTTATATCAACAGCAGTTAGTTGCAAATTTTATTCAACAAATGGATGTTGATGAGCTTTCAGCGAGGTTAGCCACAGATCACATAATGGCTTTCGATGAAATCCGAATCGTTTCGTATGCTTTCCATAGCTGCGTTCACCTGAAACCATTCGATTCCGTCTTTCAAGTATCTCTGTACGTGGTATCTCGAAAGAAAAGAAAGTAATGCTCCCTGAAAGTCACACTTCTCTTACCCTATCACAGTTGGTATTACCAATGGTATATGAGAGGGCAAAGTTTTCATGTAGATTGCCTGATTCTACGTTCAGCACGTGCCCGAGCTCATTGAGCTCTGAATGACTTTTGAAGAGACAAAAAACGAAACAAAATCATTTTCTTTCCTTCTTTGTCTCATACTTACAGCATTTCATAAGCATTCTCATATGCGCTGGTTTCTGATGCATTCCAAGGCAAAACAGATCTGAATCTAGCGAAAACCACTTCGGATGTTGTACTCGAGGTTGTCGTAGTTGTAGTAGAGTTCCTAGCGCAGCCCTTAAACAAAATCTTGTCCATTTTTTAATCTCGTCCTTGATGCATGATGCCGAATGACACTTACCAAAGCGAGCTCGATCACTGTCAGTTAGAAAGGAAGGCGAATCATAACGTCTGAAGACTGCCCTGAGCCTTTTCCTGGAAACTTTCTGTTTCTTTCATGAAGAAATTTTGGTCATCAACGTGATTGTCAAAGGAATTCTCTGTGAATTTGAGATTGCACCCCGTCCCTCGAAGAAATTGAGTACGATGGAATGACAGCAGATAAACATGGTCACAAGGCAGTCAAGGTGCTTTTTAGAAAGAAGTAGTGGGAAGTAGCGTAGATCCGAAACCGCTTCCGCAAGATGTCAGAAGGAGAAGCAGAGAAGTCCGGCAAATTATGGCGGCCATGATTGTTAGATCGCCTGGAAAGCGATAGTCATTCTCCAAAGGCATATTTGGCGGCAAGAGATCTAGCAAAAAAGATTATATGGTACTTGGTTGTGAGACCGGAGGTGAGACAACTAACAAGGCAATCTATGGTATACTTGAGCATGCTGCAGTTGTGCCGTATGCGCATAATCAAGGTAATACATTTTTGATGCATAAGGTAGCGGAAGATAGATGCCGTTGACATCTTACCAAAACCGTGCCACCCAACGGATTTAAAGATGAAGGGTCTCCCAGCTGGCTACGGTTTTTGAAGACGCAGTTCAGATAATTTTGGTGTACCCTTTGAAGGTTGCAAAGCGGCAGTATGTAAATTTAAAAATGTAAGGTGTAAAGGGATAGAGGCCCAAGGAAATGGCGTAAATTGTCGACATGTAGTGTAAACTCAAAGCTGATTGGAGGCAGATCATTAGAAACAATCCAACTAGCATCACAGTGAGATTCAACTAAACCTCCGAGTAAAACACGCTGAAAATTGGCTAGTGAACAAGCAGACATGCCATCTCTTATACCCGAACTTTGCGAATAACTTTATGGCCGTACGATTTTCATATTGGAGCTATTTGTACAATTTGTTTATGGCGCCTAGAAACTGATTTTAATTGCCACTAAAAGAAGAGTTTCTGAGAAAAAAAAAGAGCTTTGTCTGTTCTCAGCTTTCTGTTCTCTATGAATCACAACAAAACCTTCTGACGCCTCCCTTGTATACTGCACATTACACACTAACTTCATATATTTTGCCAAACTCTCATGACCAAATGCATTTGAATCAGTTCCTAGTTACATGTCTATCGGTAGCAAAGGCAAAGTGGTAAAATAGTAACTAGTGATTCTCCTCTTTATGCCCTTGAAGAATGAAGCTTGATTTTCCATGCGTTCTCTAATCCCATTCAGCAGGAATCGCCTTAGCATTCGCCTGCATTCGATGGGGATTTGGATCCTACAATGACTTTCGTGGAATAGCCCTCAAAAAAATGCAGTGCTCCAAAATGTTCAGATAGCCTTGGCGTCAATTTATTAACTATTAAAGGCACAGTTCACGATAATTAAATGGGCGAGAACGTCAATGGCTCTCCCACCTCTCGATCGATGTGGCGTCATCACGTCAGACGAGTGTCGAGACAATACAGATTGCAACTATTCGTTCTAGGACCCGCACACAATCGGCTGGTCGCCGAGTGATGCGGCGGTGTTTTTCTCCCATTCTTTTTTTCTCTGTTATTCTTTTTGCTGCCGCGATCCCTTATTTAGTTACCTACTCCTAGAGGCTGAAAAGGTGAGCTACTTTTGGTGTTACTAGGGAAGAATGTGTCTCAATAATGCGGGAACTTACCCCCTATATAAGGTTAGCCTTCCAGCCGGAACCGTAGACTCTGATCAGCCTGGTATACGCTACTATTGCCGTCCTGGTGGGCTGACTCTACTAATCTGGAAGGTACGGTTTTCATCTCACTATTAGTTACGTGATGACTTAACTGGTCTCGAAGGTCCTGTGGGGGTTAGACATTTTGTCGAATAAATCATGATTTGGTTTCCACCTTTTTAGGCTCCAAAGAAGGCGAAAATCGCCGAAATGTCAGCCGACTTAGTTGTATTATTCAACCTCGTGTTCTGTGCAATAGAATAAGGCTGTTACTAGGGTTTTTTTGTTTATCATGCTTATTAAGTGAATGAATTTTTGCTCACCATAGTCTCTTATTCGCACCAGGACCCACACGCGCGCAGTGAGACACATTGTATAGCTCGTCCAAACGCCTTACTCTTATTCATTCTTCTGGTCTCATTCTCGTCTAGCCCCTTTTTAACGGTTTTTAGAAGCCCTTTTCACTTCGGAAACACCGATTCACGCAGTTTCTTCACCTTCATCGCACTATTTTCAACATTGTCTTCCATTTTTCATCATAACCTGGATTACCCAAAATTATCGTGAACTGTGCCTTTAAGGGTTCGAAAGCTCGGCTGGCTAGGACAGCAAAAGGTGTGACCCTCGAGCCACACCAACCATAAAGCTCTTTCCTGCAACCGCCCTTTTCATGCCTTTAGCAGAATTACCCGGCTAGAGGAATTTGAAAGAGTGCCTTTCTCTCATGTGTTGCAAAAGCTGAATAATATCGTGTTGAAGAGAACAAAAACAAGCCTAATAGAAGCGGAGTGAAATAAGCGGTTTCACTGCAAATTTTTCCGGCTTGCAATAAAACCGTCCAGAATTTTTCAATTTTGAGCACTTTCTTAACCAGAATTGTATTATATTATATAATGTACAGATTGCCCAGATTTATTCAAGGAATAGTAACTTTCATATTGTCTCATCATAAAGATACGGTTCTGCAATAACCGGTTGAATAATTGGTGGTTGCACAATAACCGGCCGTCCAACAACTATGGGAGCAGGGGCAGAGACATACTGTGGTATAACAACTGGAGGAAGCTGACCAACTGGAGCGACTTGAGCACCTCGACCATATGGAGCATATAGCTGATCACTTTGACGATCTTGACCATTTCGTACAATGAGAACTTTGTTAGCATGTGCTGGAGCTGCTGTTGTAGTTGTTGCTGGTGGTGCTGGTGGTGCTTCTATTATGACTGGTCCGCCTGGATTGCATACCACATTTCCACTTGTATAATAGTTTGAGCTCGCTACGATTTGATTGACCCAAGTCCTCACCTAAATAAATTGTTTCAAAAAATGCTATTGCTTCGAGTAAACAAACAACAGAAGAGTAATAGTTTCTAGAAAAAAAAAACTGCAGCGAAATCTATTTAAACTAAACCTGGTCACAGTGGCATTGCGTGAGGGTGAAAGTGAAGGCAAAATAGCCATTACTGTCAGTATCTCCAAGGTTTGAAAAGTCTCCAAGAGGGTACGAGTATTCTTCGATCTGAAATAAATCGAATAATTACAAGTGTGATGCAAGGTGTGAAGCGATTTTTTTCTGACCTTTGTTTGCGGGAAGTAGCCCATATACTCGCTGACTTTTGATGGGTTGTAGACTTGGTTGGTGACTATTGTAACGTAAGCTGTATCTGTTCCACGTGTGGACTTAGGGCTAGGTTTTGGTACTGACTGGCAAGCCTGCAAAAAACATTTTCCAAATTCCATTTTTCTATTTTTAGCCGCTACAGCCGCTAGCCGGCTAGAAGGTATTGCCCATCAAATTATCGTAGAGAAAGCGACATATTGAACATACCAGTGTGCTTCCAATAAGGGCGAAAGCAAAAAGTAAATAATCCATGTTGGATGTGTGATGCGACTGCAGTACGTCAGTCTCCCCCCTACTTATATGTTCTGGGTCTCGATGAATTAGCTATTCAAATAACTTATGCTATAGCTATTAGCTATATTCGCACATTTAAAATTCTATGGATATCTTCGTAGGAACGTTTTATTTTCAATAATTGCTTACTCCAGGCGTTATTTGTCGTAAACCCTCAAATTTTTTTTTTGAAACTAAAGACACCGTTTATGGCTATGTTTTCCCAGCGATAACATTCATCTGTGATTGCCATATGTCATGCATATTCGTTAGCTGTAATCGTAAATTTGTTTTCTATATTATTGTGAAAAAGTTTTAAATGTTTTAAATGTTTCAAAAACCCTTCCTGGAGCCATTTCTGTCTGTCACCCTAAATCATGTGGAGAAAAATAAGAGCTCTAAAGCAGCTTCGTGGCGGTTTCCCACAAATAATCTTTCATGTCTCTGTTTTNAAGACACCGTTTATGGCTATGTTTTCCCAGCGATAACATTCATCTGTGATAGCCATATGTCATGCATATTCGTTAGCTGTAATCGTAAATTTGTTTTCTGTAACATTGTGAATAAGTATTAAATGTTTTCAAAAATCCATTCCTGAAGCTATTTCTGTCTGTCACCCTAAATCATGTGAAGAAAAATAAGAGCTCTAAAGCAGCTTCGTGGCGGTTTCCCACAAATAATCTTTCATGTCTCTGTTTTGAAAGGCAGTAATTTAATACATAGCTACACTAAATGCATACTTGTAGGCTAAACTGACAGAGAGAATTTTCGATGGATTCTGAAGGAGTATTTAATGCTCCAGTAAGCGTCCGCTTTATTCTCTTATTTCAACCTTCTTACGCCTCGCCCGCAACAAAGAAGAACTCTGATACCACTTACTTCCGTTTCGCTCGAACATCCTCCTTCTCTCCTCTTTAGGTATGATCTCTATGCGTTATATCTCAACTCATGATAGGTGTCTAGGAAAATTGTTTACCATCAAATTCACCGAGTATGCCAAGGCTCCATTTCGAGTTGAATTGGGAGGGCGTCATCTTTCATCAATGATTAGAAAAAGGTAGCCTGAAATCAAACTCCATCCCAAACGTCACAACCTTGCTCACTGGGACAGCCTTACCAAGATGACATTCAGGCAGAAGACTTACAGGACCCCAGATTGGAATTTAGATTCCGGGCAAGTAGAGACCTGTGAACGATACTTCTAACTACTAAGTACTTCTAACTTTTATTGAATTTTTGTGAAAGAAGGTGAGATTGGTATCATGGAACACCCGAGAAACCAATGTATCCTCCCTGGTTTTCGGCATGTCCTCAGAAAAATCAAGTCAACAGTAACTTAGTTGCTGGAAAGCCGGATCAAAAGAAAAGTGTTGATAGCCTTCTTCTAGGTTTGAGCATGTTGGCATTCACCCCAGAGAAGTATGGATGAAGAGCCAGGTTGTCTCGAAAGTTTGTGCAAATTTCAATTTTTTTGATTCAATTCTATTTCGAAAAATGCAGGATCAGTGCCCATCATATGCAACATCACCATCACCAATTCGTTACCTACAACTCGGCAGGGGAGCCCATAACATTAAATGAATAAGAGTGGCAGACGGTGTTACAATAGAATAAATAAAACTTATAGATTATACACAGCGACATAATTTAAAAGCCACAAGGATAATTAGTTAGGATTTCACATGGGTTGAAGGAAAACAGTCAGAAAGTAACGACTTATGGGCCACAGAACAAATAGACAGTGAGAAAGAAGGGCCGGGGAAATGAAGGGTCATCTGTGTACTTATGCATTGTTGGGAGCAGGTACATATTGTCGTTTTCCGAAGAATACAAATGGAACTTTTCCACTAGGGTTCGTTGCTGACTTAAAGGCACCTATCACAAAAAAGTTAGGGTACCCTTTTCTGACGGGAATTGATAGAACTACTCTAGAATAAAGCGATAACAACGAAAAAAGCGCAAAAAACGATGAACAAAAAGAATTAAAAAGGGCCAAAAAAAGAGCTGGAAAGGGGGTTGGACGAGTTTCACAGTGAAAGAACGTCGGTTAGAGAGTGTTCGGGCAAGTTGGCAAATTGCCAGGGACGGCAAATTGGCAACTTGCCAGAGACGCAATGTGTTGTCTGCAATAGCATGCAACACATTGCGTCCCTGGCGATTTGCCAATTTGCAATTCAGGGTGGGTCCTGGCGCGATTACATGACACTGTGTCGTCTCGACACTCGTCTAACGTGACACCGATCAAGGGGCGGAGGGCGACCGTGGATATCTGTCCGGCCACTGATTATGCCCTATTCAGCCGTTTTCCGACCTCATTCCTGCACAAATGGTATCAGAGGGGGCGTCGAATTCAAACTATGTGCAAATGTCCGAAACAATGTTTTTGTTAACAGTGCCTTTAAGTATACTTTGCTCGTAACGTTGGCTTTGGGAGGAAGGCCCTTCGACCCCGGACGAGACTCGAACCCGTATTTGTGCTATCCGGGCACACTGCTCAGTCGCTTATACTACTACTTATATTACCCACTTGCTCTCTCCTTCTTAAATGCCTCTGTGCTATAGCTTATCGGCACCCACACTTACAACAGGGTGAGTTGGCTAGAAAATATCAGCGTTGAATCTAAGGATGAGGAGATTCCGGGAAACGATTACTTTCCATTATAGACGAAAAAATATTTATATTATAAACTTGCTTGAAATTTCGAGGGGCAAACTATCAAATAGCAGAAAGTTTTGTTAGACCTTAATACGTTTATTTCTAGGAGGGTAACGTTCGACCTAGTCCATCGCCTTGCAATATTTAGTTTGAGAGCATTTTTTCAACTTCACGCTACTGCTGAGTTTAGCAGAATCGCAGGAAATGCTATATGAAAACCAGCTGAAAACCAGCTGAAACCACAACCAGCATGCGCACCCAAAAGCGGATGAGTTCTCGCGGCGTCGTAGAGTCTGTAAAGATTGCACCGTTCCCAAAGAGACGCATACGTGGCACGCAGGCAGTTTACTGTAGGCGACTGTTCGCAACGCCACCACATTTAGACAGATCGTCCGAATGTTTACTGTTCAAACGTCTCTGTTTTTTGAATTCCTTGTTTTCTCTATATACAATAATTTTCGCGTTTTCTGCGCCACTTTTGCATTACACAAATTATTCGTCCAAAACTAGATGACCAGAAATTATCGTGAATTTGTTGTTGAGGGGATGACCATTGTGTTGAAGGGCTTGACAAAACTTCAGCCCCCTAGAGTCTTCGAGAATTATATCCCGGCCAGCCGTCCCTTTAGTAGGGGGTCTTTCTACATAGCTAAGTAGAGTCTTTACTTCGCGTCATCGGTCTCGTCTACTACGAATCTATACACGTTACTCCGTCACGACTACGGTGATTTGAAAATATTCAGTTCAAATATAAAGTCTTGAGAACGCTGGACATCGATCGAGATGGCTCACGCGGTCCTGAACGCAATCTGTTCTGCGTTTTCAGTACGTAGCGAGGAAGGCGGTCGGCCGGTTGAAACAATGCACGTCGTTGAGCTCTGAAAGCACCCTTTGAACCGTGTACGGGTTACTTTCCGCGCACTAGTATCCAAACGCAACCTGAAACAAAACGCGCTATTGCGAAATAAATGAGATTTGCTCGTAGGAAAAAGTTGGAGAGGAGCGAGACGTGTCGAGTTCTTCTATCATGAAGAAAATAAGGGAACTAGAAAATGAGGAGGTAACCCGTGAGTTGGAAAAGATCTGAGAAGTACGGAGCTGCTGCAGCACTTATATTTCTTCAAATGTCTGCGCGCGGGAAAGTAATTCGAAATCTCTTACACGCGCGACGAATGCGGCGCGACCTGGTCTCATAGTGGTAGGAATGATAGGAATAGACGTTCTCCGCCGAAACTCCACCTCTTGATTGATTGATCAGGCTACGAATGAACACAGGAGAAGAGCAGTAATATCAGCAGACTCGTTCGCTTCTTCAATAGAAGATATTTAGACGGCTCCGGTTTGAAGAGACTTTCAATTAGAAATTTACTCGAAATCCTTAGATAAATTGATATCGCTTTTAAGAGGCCATCAAAAAGTAGTAGTGCATGGTTCCAAAGGTATAGACAATCTGGTGAACGATAATTCGTATCCAGAGTTAGTTAACGACGAGCTACATACTTTGAATCAATGGTATACCTAAAGCCCTCACTCAGCACAACATTCGTAAAAGATAGTCTCGGGTACTAGCATGATGTATAGTAGGAGATTGAAGGCGAAAACAGGACCTCGCTCTGAAGATTCTCGGGAGTGAAGAATAATGTCAACTTGCATTTCTACTTATCGACATTTTCAAGTGCTAGATGACGGAGCAAGTAAAAGGGTCGAGGGGAGCTCTTGAAGCGTAACCCCCTTTTTTTCGTGAGCTGGTTTGGTCACTGAACAAATTACTTCAAAAGAAAATGTATGGTATAGCGAGTAGTACTGAAGTGTTTTTCGAAGGAATTCTGCAAAAATCTGGCTGGATCCCAATCGATACAGCGGCGCATTGTGGCCCCTCCACCCACCTCTCAATACAGGAATTCTGATGAGTCTTCATATTCTGATTTTGCTTTGGCACCGCAAAGAATTTTCTCAAATCTGTCACAATAGTTTTATCGATGAGCATACATTACAATTAATTTTCACTCGTTTTCGTCCGTTTCCTATAAATCGGATGCAGAGATCACCCGATTTGATCTGCTCGAATCCAATGACACGTATCCACAGAGAATGATTGGATCGATGGATCCAGGCCTTAATTTTTAAAATCAGGGAGCTGCAAAAAGATGCAATCAGAAAGCCCAATTAATAACAAATATTGTGTTGCTGTTTATTTGCTAAATGAAGGAAGAAAAATAAAGCCGTTAAGCGTTGATCAGTCATGTTTCTGAGATGAACCTACGCACTTGACTTTAACTTTGCACATCGAATTAGGAGTTTCGGTTTTTCGATTCCAAAAACTGTGCCTCAAATGGACTCGGAACAAAGAAAACAAATAACGCAAAGTTTGCATAGAACTAATGTTCCTTGTTAGGCGGAGATATGAAGCGGCAAGTGGCGCACTATCTCGCACGCATGATCAGGGGTTCAAATCCCGGATCGATATCCACCTAGGCTAACCAAGCCTTCCACTCCTCCGGGGTCGGTTAATTAGCAACCGACTCCTCTCAGAAGATAAAAGCACTGACTTGTACGTTGGCTAGCCACCCCAAGTCATTGTATAGGCAACATACGCATTCAATACGCCACTATGATTCTCAATGGAAGTCCAATGCGGGGTGCATCCCTCAGACGGATTGATTAACGTTTAGAACACAATCCTTCTTTCTTCTAATGTTTATCGGAGTGGATACCGTATCTGGCTCCGAACAGATGTTCTTTTTTGTTTTTTCATTAGTTGCACCTCAATCAAATATCACGGTAATCGCTGCCTCATGGGAAGTAGATTGAGGTAAAATCTACCGCCTAGGTTTCTTTTGGATCCTCTTACCATTGGGGCAATCGCACGGCAAATGATGATTGTCGTGACGAGGTGCTGTTCGCATCGGTGTTCCCTCACCCCGGCCACGCCAGAAAGTGGGATTTTGGGTGTCCACACACTCCTAAGGGGACGCGTCGTGCTGGAGAAAGCTAGGCGGTCCTGCTGCGAGCTAGAAAGGGCCTGTTTTCCTGACACCAAACCAAAGCCCAGACCATAAAGTGTCCATAGTACTCTTGGGAACAATCCTGCTTGACCACACAACGATAACAGGACGTTATAAGACTTTTTTTTAAAACCTGCTGCCAAGATGTTAAATAAGTTCTTATCANAAAAAAAAGTCTTATAACATCAATGCAAAGCTATGCCAAGATTCATCGAGAGTCGAACATGGATGATAACAGGACGCTACATTTATGATGTACGGGTATGAAATGACAAAACTTCAACTGATAGGCAAATAGTGAATGGAACACTATGATGTAGTACCACTACACTGAATATAAGCATAAGTAAAGAGAGGAGAGCATGCGACGATCCACCAGTCAGGCCTGACGACTACATACGAACGACCAAGTGGAGCCGAGACGTAGCGTGATGACGACCTTATGACTATGCTTCTGGCAATTTCCGCCTTCCGCGGCACGACCGACTCCAAATGGATCTGGAGCGCGGTTTCGTCCCGACGCATGCTCTAAACCCGAGTGGAGGTCGTGCGCCACAACAATGACTGACTAGTCACTAATCAGTAGGTAGTAGTCAACCATGAGCTGCGAGACCTGAGTAACAGAATCAACCGTCCCCTAATTTTACAGCACCTAATTTGGGTTCGGCTTCTGAAGAGCGGAAACAAGACCACCTCGGATTCACGCGACCATGTTTCAATTGGGTAACCTCAGTGGAGCATCATGTCCCATTCATTGTGGAATCCCAAAAGTCCACCATTGGACACGCGAGTTTACGGCCTACTTTCACACGTATTATGTCCTTCAGCATACATTTATTCGAAATAACTTTAATCTTACCGCGGATTTCGCCATCTAATTTCTTGAAAATCAATTTTCAGGTCTTATAACATTAAAATTAATGCATTTCTCATGGTCTGGCCCTTACTGGTAATGCACTGTGAAGCTACCCTGAAGTAGATTCTATCAGAGTCAGTCTAGCACCTCCCACTAATCACTATTCCAGTGGGAGAGTACAGACGAGCCAGATGTAGTAACTCATTGCTCGTGGGACTAAGGCAACTATCCAAAAACCTTGACATGGTGTGAGTGGGCCGGAACAACCCTGACCATGAGGTGTGCCGAGGGAGGAGTGGCATTCAGTGTAAGTTGATTCCGGCTCATAACAACAGCAGTTACTTGCAAATTTTATTCAACATATGGATGCTGATGAGCTTTCAGCGAGGTTAGCCACAGATCACAGAATGGCTTTCGATGAAATCCGCGTCGTTTCGTATGCTTTCCATAGCTGCTTTTACCTAAAGCCATTCGATTCTGTCTTTCAAGTATCTCTGTACGTGGTATTTTTATAGGAAAGAAAGTGATGCTTTCAAAAAGTCACATTTGTCTTACCCTATCGCAGTTAGTATTACCAATGGTATATGAGAGGGCAAAGTTCCCATGTAGATTGCCTGATTCCACGTTCAGCACCTGCCCAAGCTCATTGAGCTTCGGTGTTATCTGAATGTCTTTTGAAGGGACAAAGAACGAAACAAAATCATTTTCTATTCTTCTTTGTCTCTTACTTACAGCACTTTCATAAGCATTCTCATATGCGCTGGTTTCTGATGCATTCCAAGGCAAAACAGATCTGAATCTAGCGAAAACCACTTCGGATGTTGTACTCGAGGTTGTCGTAGTTGTAGTAGAGTTCCTAGCGCAGCCCTTAAACAAAATCTTGTCCATTTTTTAATCTCGTCCTTGATGCATGATGCCGAATGACACTTACCAAAGCGAGTTCGATCATTGTCAGATAGAAAGGAAGGCGAATCATAACGTCTGAAGACTGCCCGGAGCCTTTTCCTGGAAACTTTCTGTTTCTTTCATGAAGAAATTTCGGTCATCAACGTGATTGTCAAAGGAATTCTCTGTGAATTTGAGATTGTAGCCCATTCCCAGAAGAAATTGAGTATGATGAAATGCAGTAGGCAAACATGTTCACGAGACCTGCAGTGAGCAGTTTTTCAAGGTGCTTTTTAGAAAGAAGTAGTGGGGTGTAACGTTAATCCGAAACCGCTTTCGAAAGATGTCAGGAGGAGAAGCAGAGAAGTCTGGCAAATTATGGCGGCCATGATTGTTAGATCGCCTGGGAAGCGATAGTCATTCTCCAAAGGCATACTTGGCGGCAAGAGATCTAGCAAAAAAGATTATATGGTACTTGGTTGTGAGACCGGAGGTGAGACAACTAACAAGGCAATCTATGGTATACTTTAGCATGCTGCAGTTGTGCCGTATGCGCATAATCAAGGTAATACATTTTTGATGCATAAGGTATAGGAAGGGAGATGCCGTTGAAATCCTACCAAAACCGTGTTACCTAATTGATTTAATCTCGATGATAGGGAAATCTCAGAAACTTTTTTTATCGTGAACCGTGCCTTTAGGTAAAACGTCCAAAAATGGGCGGAATACTCGCTTTACCTAGACCTTTGAAGCCGTTGAAATGGCACACAGCTTCGAAGAAACTAGCAAAAACTTTCTATATCCCAATCAGGAAAGCTGAAAAGCTTGAAGAACCTGTTGGCAAGTTTTCCAGCTCGATGGCCTTACAAATTTGAAAAAATGGAGTGGAAGAGGCCCAAGGAAATGGCGTAAATTGTCGACATGTAGTGTAAACTCAAAGCTGGTTGGAGGCAGATCATTAGAAACAATCCAACTAGCATCACAGTGAGATTCAACTAAACCTCCGAGTAAAACACGCTGAAAAATGGCTAGTGAACAAGCAGACATGCCATCTCTTATACCCGAACTTTGCGAATAACTTTATGGCCGTACAATTTTCATATTAGAACTATTTGTACAAATTATTCATGGCGCGTAGAAATTGATTTTAATTGCCATTAAAAGTAGAATTTCTGAGAAAAAAAAGGGCCTTGTCTGTTCTCGGCTTTCTGTTCTCTATGAATCACAAAAAACCTTTTGACGACTCTCTTGTATACCGTACTATACTACATACTGTACTTGAATTCCATTCGATATTTGTAGGTTTAATCCTCGAACTTCAATTTTTTGCCCAAACTTCGTATATTTTGCCAAACTCTCATGACTAAATGCATTTGAACCAGTTCCAAGTTGGATGTCTATCGGCAGCAATCAGAGAAGTAAAATAGAACCTACTG
This sequence comes from Haemonchus placei, assembly GCA_900617895.1. Lineage (NCBI taxonomy): Eukaryota > Metazoa > Nematoda > Chromadorea > Rhabditida > Trichostrongylidae > Haemonchus > Haemonchus placei. The sequence goes on from UZAF01016162.1 coordinate 55,569, forward strand.
ATTCTCCTCTTCATGCTCTAAAGCTCGCTTCCTTGAGCATTCTCCGTTCCCATTCAGGTTGCGCCTAACCATTCGCCTACATTCAGAATTGCAGAAGAGTTTGGAATTAGGATTTGGATCCTTCCATGACTTTCGCGAAATGGCCCGTGAAAATGTTCCGTGTTCTGAGCTGCTTAGATAGTCTTGGACGAATTTACCAACTCTCAAGAGATGGAAAGCTCGGCTGGCCAGGGCAGCAAAGGGTGTGATCCTCAGGCCATACCAACCGTAAAGCTCTTTCCTGCAACCGCCCTTTTCTTAACTTTAGCAGAATTACCCGGCTAGAGTAATTTAAAAGAGTGCCTTTCTCTTATGTGTTGCAGAAGCTAAGTCTACAGGGAAACAAGCGGGTTCACCACAAGATTTTCCGGCTTGCAATAAAACCGTCCAGAATTTTGAGCACTTCCGTAATCAGAATTGTATTATATAATGAACACATTGCCCAGCTTTATTCAAAGAAGTGGCAACTTTTATATTGTCTCCTCATAAAGATACGGTTCCGCAATAACCGGTGGTTGTGCAATAACCGGTTGTCCAACAACTATGGGAGCAGGGGCAGAGACATACTGTGGTATAACAACTGGAGGATACTGAGCAACTGGAGCGACTTCAACACCTTGACCATAGGGACCAAACTGAGTAAGTGTACGTTGGCCATCTTGCCCATACGGTGCGCCCAGTTGGACACGAAAACTGGTTCGCATTGTCGTTGAAGCTGCTGTTGTAGTTGTTGCTGGTGGTGCTGGGGGTGCTTGTATTACGAGTGGTCCTGATGGGACGCATACCACATTTCCACTTGTGTAGTAATTTGAGCTCGCTACGATTTGATTGACCCAAGTCCTCACCTAAATAAATTGTTTTGAAAAAATGCTTTGTTTTAAGTAAATAAACAACAGAAGAATAGTAGTGTCTAAAGAAAAAACTGTAGTGAACTTTGTTTAAACTGTACCTCGTCACAGTGGCATTGCGTGAGGATGAAAGTAAAGGCAAAATAGCCATTGCTGTTAGTATTTCCAAGGTCTGAGAAGTATCCAAGAGGTGCCGAGTATTCTTCGATCTGAAATAAATTCGAATAATTGCAACTGTGATGAAAGGCGCGAGGTGGTTTGTTTTCTGACCTTTGTTTGCGGGAAGTAGCCCATATACTGAGAAATTTTTGATGAGTCGTAGACTTGATTGGTGACTATTGTAACGTCCGCTGTATCGTGTCCGTGTGTGACTCCAGAGCCAGGTTGTGGCACTGGTTGGCAAGCCTGCAAAAGATATTTTCTAAATGTTATTCCTCCATTTCTAGCTGGTACTCAGGCTGAGAGGCCTTACCCATGACCTTTCCATAACGAAAGGAAGATTTTGAACATACCAGTGTGGTTCCAATGAGGACGAAAGCAAGAAGTAAACAATCCATGTTGGATGTGTGATGCGACTGCAGTACGTCAGTCTCCCCCCTACTTATATGTTCTGGAATTCGATGAGTGAGCTATTCAGATAACTTATTCTATAGCTATCCATTAGCTATATTCGCATATTTAAAATTCTATGGATATCTTCGTAAGAACGTTTTGTTTCCAATAATTGCTTACTCCAGACGTTATTTGTCGTAAATCCCTAAATTTTCTTTGTAACAGGGGACATTTCTAGCTGGCTGAAAGGCCGTTTCACACAAATAATTCCGTTTATGGCTGTTTTCTCAGCGATAACATTCATCTACGATAGCTATATGTCAAGCATATTTGTTAGCTTTATCGTAAATTTTTTTCTATGGCATTTCGAATAAGTATCAATTGTTATCAAAAAATCCATTTCTTGGAGCCATTCTGTCTGGCACTTCGGTCATGTGAGAAGAAAAGAGGAGCTATGAAACAGCTTCATCGCGGTTTCCCATGGATAATCTTTCATGTCTCTTTTTGACAGGCAGTAAATTCTTTTATGATAGATGGGCTAAACGCATATTCGTCAGCTGTACTGGGAGGAAGAATTCTCGAGGATTCTGAAGGAGTATTCATTGTTGCAGTGAGCGTTCGTTCGGTTCCCTTTTAACAACATTCTCACTTCTTGTCTAGGACAATGAAGTACTCTAGTACAGGTTACTAAGCCGTTTCGCTTGATTATCTTCCTTCTCACCTATGCAGGTATGACCTCTATGTCTTATATATCCACTCGTCATAGGTGTACAAGTTATCGCTTTTTAGGGTCCCATTAAATCCAGCAGGTAGGTCCAGTAAGTTTGCCAAAGCTCTATCTCGTATTGAAGTCGGAGGACGCCATTCTCATCAATGATTGGTGAAGGTTAGCTGGAAATCATCTCCTCTTCCCGAAGGTCTCTACTTTCCTACTCACGACTCACTTGGACAAGCTTATCAAGCCGGTAGTTAGGCAAGAGTCTTACAAGGCTCCAGATGGAATGCAGGTCCCACGCAAGCACAGGCCTGGTAATGGTACTTCAGTGTTTTATAAAAATTTTTGAAAGGAAGAAGGTAAAGTAGGTGTTGGGAACATCTGAGAAACCAATGTATCCTCCCGATTCTCGGCATATCCTCAGGAATTTAAAGGCACTGTTAACGACTAAATGGTTTCGAAGATATGCACATGGTTAGAATTCTGAGCCCCCTCTGATAACATTTGTGCAGGAATTAGGTCGGAAAACGGCTGGATAGGGCACAATAAGGCCAGGAACAGTGGGGGACGCGATGCCTCCGCCCCTCGTTAGGCTGACTACGTGTTAAAATTGTCATTCACCACGTTCGCACTGGAGCGAAGCTGGTGAAAAATCGATACGCAGATTGGCAAATAGCCAGGAATGATCAGCTGGTCGACAGCCTCGTACAGGAGCTAGTTTTCGGCTGTTATTTCTATTTCATGTTTGTTATTTCTATTGTTTTTTGTTATGAATTTTTCACGNCACGGTAGCTTTCTTCAACTATTCTCGTAAATTTATTGAAGATTTTAACATATTTTGGGTAGATTATTGCATGCAAATGTTTTTTTATTTAAGAAACTCCGTTAAATTCGATGTGTTGTCTGTATTGCAGACACTGCGTCGCCTTCGTGCATTCTCGCTCGAACACTCCCTAACCGCCGTTTTCCAATGTGAAAGATGTCCAACCCCACTTTCTAGCACTTTTTTTTGTCCCTTTGTAATACTTTTTGTTGCTCGTTTTTTTGCGCTTTTTCGTTGTTATCGCTTTATTCTGAAGTAGTTCTACCTATTACCGTCAAAAAAAGGGTACCTTTACTTTTTTGTTAACAGTGCCTTTAAGTTTACAGCAATTCAGTTGTTGGATGTCACTAAGACTGGGCAGTCGCTTAGGAGCAGAAGAAAGGTGTTGCTGGCTTTCTCTTAGGTTGAGGCATGTTGGAATTCGCCCAGACCAGCATGAATAAAGAACTCAAAGGTTGTGGCCCATTTCAAACTATTTTTTTGATTCCCTCTATTTCAAAAAATGCAATATCAATGTACATCATATGCACCATCACTATCAACAACTAGTTACCAACAACTAGGCAGGGTGTGGGTGCTCCGCCTCTAGAAGATTTGCGATTCCGAGCAAAAAAGAGTGAGGTCATTTTTGAAATCATCCAGACAATCGTATTTCTTCCTCGCAACATAGCTGCTCAGAGACAGGAATAGATGATAGTCGAAAGGGCCAGTCTGGGCCTACATGGAGAGTGCGGTGGAATTACCCAACCTAGTTTCAGGACCACGAGCTGTGCCATTTTGAGACATGTAATCACGTATGTTTAAGAGCAAGTATTCCTGGACGAGTTCCGAAGAGGTTGGCTGGGGCTTTTCCATTAGAGTTCGCAGCTGACTTCGGTATACTTTGCTCGTAACCATGCGTAGGGAGGAAGGAGCTTTGGCCTTGGGAGGGGACTCCTCGGACTTGTGCTGTGTGGGCACAAGCTCTATCCCATACACTATGTAAACCCCGCTTGCCCTCTCCTTTTTGAATACTTACATGCCATAGCTTATAGGCACCCACACGTACAACGGGGTGAGTTGGTTTGAAAATACCAGCGTTGAACCCAAAAACGACGAGATTCCAGGAAACGATTTTTCTTCATTGTAGACAGAAGAATATCCTACAATCTTGCTTGAAATTTTCAGAGGCAAGGTATCATTTGGCAGAAAGCTTTGTTAGCCCCTCCATACGTTTATTTCCAGGGGGGGGGGGCATGTTCAAGCTAGTCCATCGCTTTGCAAGGTTTAGTTTTGGAGCATTTTTTATTTCACACTTCTGCTGAATTTAGAAAAATCGCAGGAATTGCTCCAAGAACCCAAAAGCGGACGAGTTCTCGCGGCGTTATAGAGTCTATACAGGTTGCACCATTCACAAAGAGACGCATATGTGGCACACGGTCAGCTTACTGCAGGCGGCTGTTCGCAACGCCACCACATTTAGACAGATCGTCCAAATGTCTCTCCATGCAACTTTTATCGTCACATTCTCGTCCAACTATCTATTTTTCTATTTTCTAAATACCTTGTTTTTTTCTATATACACCAATTTTCGCGTTTTCTGCGCCACTTTTGCACTATTCTGGGCCATAACTCGCACTATTCGTCTAAAATTAAATGACTAGAAATTTTCGTGAACTTTTCTTTTAGGTAATGACCATTGTGTCGAGGAGCTTGACAAAACTTCAGTCTTCTAGTCTTCGAAAATTTTATCCTGGCCAGCTGCTCCATTAATAGGGGAATCATGAAGCTATACACGGTCTTCTGCTACGACTACGGTGATTAAAGAGTAGTTCAAATAGAAAGTGTCGACAACGCTGGACACCGATCGATTCGGCTTACGCGTTCCAGAACGCAATCTGTCCTGCGTTGTCAATAGGTGGTCAGCAACGTCGTCGGTCGCTTCGTCAGTCGGTTGAAACAGTGCACGTCGTAGAACTCTGAAAGCACTCATTCATGCATGATAGCAGTACTGCAAGCATATTTATTAGATAGGTACACAAATTTCAACGTTTATGACTTTTTGAATAAAAATTTATTGTCTTCAATAGAACCCTGGTTGATGAGACGAGAGGTTAGGTTGTTTTGGTCTGGTATCAGCCTGAAATCCGACCAACAGACCATGCATGTGACGCTGTACGCCACCTGGACTACTTTTAATCACTGTAACGAGAAGAAAAATCGGGCATCTGCTCCTTTCCTAGACTTATTTCATTTAGAACTTGTATTACGCAAGTCGACGTCCCGGAATTGCGTTTGCTTGATTTTCATTTTCACAAAAATTGATATGCAAAACCGCTGCCATGAAATTGGAGAGAAAATTTGTGATTCCCTCAAGGAACTTATCCTTCCGTATTACTGTAAATAAACTTTTTCTGGTAAATTCCAGAACTCAGTCCTAGATATGACGCATGACTTAGGAACAATCTTAATTATATTACATTATTTGACAATAATGTTGGGCGGAGCTGATATAGTGGCAAGCGGTACACTATCACACACGCTCGGTCACGAGTTCGAATCTCGCATCGATTCCTCTGGGAGGATAAAAGCACTGACTTGTACATTGGCTGGAAACCGCAATTCGTTCAATAGCCCACATACGCATAGAATACGCCTCTATGATTTTGAATGAAAGTCGAATGCAAGGGCGCATTCCTCAGAGCAGAACGATAAAGCTAAAAGACTTTAGTCTTTAACAATGATGGTGTAATTGAGCTTTGGTATTCATGTCGATTTATGTTGCCCAATGTCGATTTGTTGAAAAATCGTTTCGGCTTATCCGATTGTGAACTATTTCCATTACATTAGTGAGCTTACTGAAAGCGCTGCAATACAATTGACCTTGTCGTTGATAATAAAATGTTTATCTGCAAAATGAAATCAAAGGTTCATGATGGACATGCTCTTGAATGAAGACACAGACTCTTCTACATGCTCTACTGTTTCTTCATAATCCGACTGATATGGTATAACGACTGGTGCGACTGGAAGAGCACCTCCTGGAAGCATCACTGGTGGTGTTGCTGTTGTTGTCGTTGTTGTTGGTGGTGTTTTTATTTCAATCAAGTTATCGTTCGCCGATGTCCCTGGACTTGCCGGGTCGTTCGTCATTGTTGGTTCCCATGGAATTGACGCATGTCCTGCATGGACGCATGTAACAGTTCCATTTAAGAAGTACTGCCCGTTGTACACGATATCCCACACCCACGCCTTCGCCTTAAAAAATGATCATTGTTTTGTGTAATCAAACACCAAATGACTACTGTGGTCCAGTGGACCCAAAAGGAGCTGCAGAGAACACGACTCAATACATTTGTGCAATTGGCGTTCAAAAGTGTGAAAGTGTAGGAGAAAAAGCCGTCCACGTTGGTACAGTTTAGATCTGTAAATTTGCCAACATACGCAGAATATGGTTGAATCTGAAATGAGTTTTAAAAAAATCGAAGGTTTTTAAAGATGGTTATAGAAGAAAAGCTAATCTGACTTGTGTTTGGTTAAAGAAGCTCATGTCGTAGTCGACAGTCTCTGGCATGTATTTTTGGTCGGTGATTAGTACAACGTACGCTGTTACGTTTCCATTTCCGCATGAAGTTTCTCCATATTGGTAGAAGCTCGAGCTGTTCACGATCTGGTTCACCCACGCCTTCACCTTAAAAAATGGTCAATGAGCAACAGCTGACTACTGTCGTCTACTGGACCCAAAAAGAAGCTGTAGAGAACAAGTCCTAATGAGTACAATAGAGCAGTTAGCATCCGTAAGTTTGAAAGTCCAGGTGAAATAGCCATCCGTGTTGGTACAGTTTAGATCTGAAAAGTTTCCAACTGACGCAGAATATTGTTGAATCTGAAATAGTCATAGAACAGTCATAGAACAGTTTCCAAACATGTTTAGAAATAACCTCAATACTGACCTCTGTTTTGGAAAAGTCGCTCAAGAATGTGCTGATTCCCGCTGGATTGTATGTTTGGTTGGTGACTAAAGAAACGTACACGATATCGTGCCCTTTCCCTTTCACTTTGGGTTCTGGCACTGGGGAGCAAGCCTTCAAAGAATTCTTTCTGAATGTTGTCTTCTATTTTAGTGCCTCAGATCGTAAGAAGCGATACACATGGCCTTATCATACAGAAAAAAACATATTGAACATACCAGAGCAGTTCCGATAAAGACGAAAGCAAGAAGCAGACGCTCCATGTTGAATAGCTGTTGTGAATATGGAATGCTTGCTTTCCGCCACACTATTTATATCTTCTTGACGCCTGCAACCTGGTTATATGTCAGCCATATTCACAGATTTTATATTTTATAGTTTTCTGAATACGAATTTATCGTTTTCGATTGGACCGTTACATTTCCTGCGCTCTCGAATATTGCTTGAACGGAGAAGAACTTTATTTGATTTCGGCTTGGCCGACGTACACACCCAAAGACTACGTATCTTCAGGGCGTTGTGGAGGTTGTAGAAGTCGGGCCATACCCACTCAGACGCATACGTGGCACGCAGGCAGCTTATTGTGGCCGGCTGTTCGCTATGCCACCACATTAGACAGCTCATCTATACAGTCTTTCCATGGAGCTCTTTTTCGTTATATTCTCGTTCAACCCCTGAGTTTACTACTTTTTTAAAGCCTTGTATTTCTCCAGATACGCCGATCTTCTCGTTTCCAGCACCACTTTTGCACTATTCCGAACTACCACTCCCATCAGACACTCGCAGCTAAATCTACAACACGAAAAAACGCCGGGCGAGTTGTCCGCGACATTTGTCAACTTTTCGCGACAACTGTCTAGCTTAAAATCAGGCAACTCGTTGCGGGACCAATAGCAGCTATGTTCAAACGCCGATTAGTGCAACTTTCCTGTCTTATTCTTCTATTTTCTACCCTATTCTGCTATGATTCTAATCTGATGACTGTTGTATTCTACAATATTCTCTGCTGAACACTATTCTGCTGCCGTTCTATTGGATACCCCGCACTAGCCGAGGCTCAAGCACTGTTCGCACATCATTGTGTGTCTTTATTCTATTGGCACTATTTGCTAGTTGTTCTACTTGTTATCTGTTCAAACTCGGGTTTTTGTAACTCGTATTCCGCATTTGACTATTTTGACTCGTCTACTTTATGGTGACTTTGTATTTCATGCTGCTCTTAATTTTAATTCTGTTATTGCTATTCACCGCAGCAATGGATATTGGGAAACATTTGTGGTGAGGCTTAATCCATATTTATTGCAACTTTGTTTCTTACTTTTGTTTTTTAACTTTTCTTGCTCCTTTTGAAATTTATTCTGTGTATTGCTTTCATATAACTGTCTTTAGATTGTTTCACTTGAATTCACTCCTAATCACGCATTTATGCGGCAGCATAGGACTGAACTGTGGGAGGACTTATATGATTCTACCCCTTTCCATTCTTATGCTGCTTTGGAGGTGAATTCACAACTTTCCCGCTAGCATCCACCTTTCTGCCACCCAACCAAGCAATTAGTTTTCGCTGCATCTTCGCCACTTATATTC